>NJDD01003866.1:55331-77942 GCA_002245505.1 Calephelis nemesis | reverse complement strand
CTCCTAAATCCATATTCGTACAACATTGTATTTTTGTTTGTCTGTTTGTGTTGTTGTTGTGTTTGTGGGTAAAGCCCACCGCAACGCATGTACCTATGTATTATATAGCAAAGGCATTGTGTGTAGGGACAGTTACTGGAGTGTGACAAACCTACTTGATAAAATAAAAAAAAACTACAAACAACATACCTACTTCGATTTTAATATTTGAAAAATTGAATTTTCCTCGGTTCTATCATAAGATGGCATGAGTCAGTAACCATGGCGGTTCTTCGGAAGTACGATATTTCAACTAAAACAATAATGGACAATCTATTATCATCGAAATCGATCATAAAACCTCTCTGTTATTGAAGTCGGTTAAAAACACTCAAAGAAGTAGGTACTTGAAGTAATTACTTAAATGTAATAATTAATTCGATTGTAATGTAAAATACTTACTTTGAATAAAATAATTCAATTCAATTCAATTCAAAGTACAACATGGAAAACTTAATACTTTTGTTTCACAAAAATTGGAAAATAAAAAAAAAACGAGATGGAAATAATATAAACAATCTGTGTCGACTAAATGTAAGACGATCGTGGTGGTTTAACCAGTAATCAAACTGTCACTTTGCACTGGATCTGGTTTATGGGCAGGAAATAACAGCGGGAGATAGAGGCGACAACTGGGTGAAATGTAGACACGCTTGATGTAAGTGCCTAACTCGGACAGCTACAGGGATTTCACACCCATCAAAACATTGGTTTGCATCCGTGTGGAGCGTAGATTCAATCCAAATTTTGATTAATTGTTTCAAAGTTTCCACCAAGGTCACCTTTGTGGAAGGCGTGAATGGGGCGTGATTACAACCGTCTGGATGATGCTTTGTTAGATATTGCTGTCGATTTCCGAGCTTTTCAAACCCCGACGCAAAATGAGGGGTGTTATGAGTATTACGTGTCTCTGTGTGTATATGTGTCTGCTGTAACATAAGCGGAAGCTGACTTGAACGAGATGGTTCTTAGCTATAGCTTATAGTGATCTGTTCAGGTGTTCAAGGTCATCATTTGCATTTGTAGATTTTTCGTAAGTATCGGAATATATATTAAGCATATGTGAGACCTAACACTAACGAGTGCTGGAACAATGGGACTCGTTTGATTATGAAGGTCAAAGATCGATAGCGTATCATCGAGTTTGGACTCATTCTTTTTTTTTTATGATATTGGAAGGCAACAAGCAGACGGATTTCCTGATGGTAAGAAATTTTCGCCGCCTAGAGACACCAAAGGTGGTAATGGTGCGTTGCCAACCTGAGGCCGGGATATTAGGCCTTGAGCAAAAGTAAGTTTACCGGCTACCTTACCCTCCGAACCGGAACACATCATGACGTTATGGCGGCAGGAATAGGTAAGGCGATGGTACCAATCCGGGTGAGTCGCTGCGAAACTCTACCACCTAGTCAGGTGTCAAGGTGTTAGTGACAGTAAGCATTCGCTCGCCTTTACGAGCTGCCAGGCAGGAAGGCAGATGGTCTATTCTTCAAAGGAGCCCGGACCAACACAGGTGCATTCGATTCGCCTTAACAAGATCTTGAACGATGACAAGGATGGAACTTGGATGTGGCTAATGAATAAGTTTAAATGTTACGGTACTCTGTTTCATAATGTTTGAAGTTCATCTAAAGAACCAAACTTGAGAACTAACGTGTTTGAGATGGTGGTAGAGATTTGGTCAGGAGTCGAAAGTCATCAACTCATTTACGTACTCATTACATTGAGCGTACCTCGACAGTGATAGTATTCGGAGTCCCATACTTATTTACATTATCTACTTATTTGATTTCCATAACCAATGTTATGTATAAAAGCAAAAATAAATTTTAAACGTGAGAAAATCTTTTGATTTAATATGTGAATTTCACTATTTAACAACGCACTGGCACAGATTCGTTCGCTGGTTATGTCCACTGTCCATCCGGTAAAAAGAAGTGGATATTGTTATTAGAGATCGGAAACAAGATGTGCTTCACTAATTAGGTGGGTTACGATATTTATTGTTTCGGTTATTAGTTGCTAATTACTGAGATGAATCTCCGACGTTCAGAGATCACTAACACTTTTGCCACTTACACTTATTTTCTATGTTCCGACCTCGGCATCCTCTTGTTAACAAATATTTAAAACATCCTAGCTTTGTGGGAAGCGGGTCAGTCAAATGGTTCAGTAGCTCTTTGACTGATAATTTATTTAACTTCACTAATAAACTAACGAATATAAACAATGAGATAACCTAGTCATTGTAGGTTCTTTGTAACCGCCATAAGTTATAGTGGCAGAGCGTGGGTTGAATCAGAAGCTGCAACTTCAAACAGTGTTTGTACAAGAACGTACAACTGTTACATTATACCTCCCAGTATATATTTGAGTAGTGATTAAGTGTTGGCTAATGGAGCTTTGTCAACAGAATAGCAAGGTTTTGTCAAATCTACAACTTTGTGGCGCAGATGTAATTCTATATCTTTAAATTAATGTTGGCTGACTGGTCATTTATTTCATTTTTAAAAAACTTGAATCATCTTCACGCCCATATCTTTCAAGTGGTGGGCAGGGGTACAATCATGACATCCACGATTAGCCCCACAGTATATAGTGTATACTAACTATACGGGATATACCATATACGGTCTCGACATACCCTTTTAAAATTCTTACAATGATCCTGCTTTTTAATTGATTACAAATTAAGTTAAACTGTCAAACCATTATAAAATTACTTTGTTCAGGTCTAGGTCTTCAAAAAGGATGTTGGGTTTCTAATAATATTATTATTTTCCAAATTTAATTGCTTGTGCGAGAGACATTTCCAAAATAGTAAAATGTTTAAAATAGGAGAACGATAGAACTACAAAAAATCCACCGAAAATTGATTTAAACGAGATTTAGTAAAAAGTTAATTTTAATATATTTTGTTTCAAATGTATCGTACTTAGTATACGATAGAAATTTATATTGTGATTGCTGCTACGGAACCCTTCACAAGCGAATTAGAATCAGAATAATCTTTATTCACATGAACCATACAAATGGTATTTGTGCGCGTCGACATTTTTTAAACTACCACCGGATCGGAATCGCGGCCTAACAATGAGAAGATCCGGCGAAAGAAACTAAGCGGGCTTGTCTTTTTTTCAATAATAATACTTACAATATAATCTAGATTAAAAATACAAATTACAATCTGATTTTAACTTAAATAAAAGGTACAACAAATTACATTACAAATTGCAGTAAGAGATTGAAACCTCTATTCCCAAGCATGTTCATCTTCCAAATACTCTGAGACCGTATAATAACCCTTTTTGTCATAATTTTAGTTTGATACATTTTTTAAACTTATTTATAGGTAGATCTCTAATACCAATGGGCAGCTTATTGTAGAAACGTATACATTGACCCAAAAAGGATTTACTAATTTTATGGAGACGAGTTTTGTATGCGGTTAGATTTTTTTTATTTCTTGTATTAATCTCGTGAACATCACATTTCTTTGTAAACATACATAGATTTTTTTAACATACATTAAGTTCTCATAAATGTATTGGGAACTGAAGGTTAAAATATTTATTTCTTTGATTTTTTCCCGGAGGGAATATCTTACTTTAAGATTATAACAAACTCTAATAGCTCTTTTCTGTAATACAAATATAGTATTTATATCTGCAGAATTTCTCCAAAGAAGTACCTATCCCATAAGACATTAAACTATGAAAATAGCTAAAATATACTATTCGGGCCGTTTCAACATCTGTTAATGATCTTATTTTTTTAACTGCAAATGCTGCTGAACTAAGCCTATTTGCCAGTTTCTCAATATGAGAGCCCCATTGTTATTTAATATCAATTGTGATGCTTAAAAAGACAGTGGATTCAACCAGATCCAAATTAGATCCATTTAGTTGTACATTGGAATCTACTAGCCTAACATTGGACATTGAAAATCTAATACATTTCGTCTTATTACCATTTAAAAGAAGATTGTTAACTGTGAACCAATGTACAACTTTGGATATCGTATTCTTCACTTCGTCATACTTACCCAATTGCCTTTTCACTTTAAATATAAGTAAAGTGTCATCCGCGAACAAAACAATATCGTGGGTATCCCTTATGTAATAGGGTAAGTCATTTATATATACAAGAAACAAAAATGGACCAAGAATAGACCCCTGCAGTACGCCAATCGTAACTGCAGAACCCGAAGAATTTTTACCATTTATTTTAACCCTCTGAACTCTATTGTTCAACTATGAGATCATGACATCAAGGGCTTTGTTCTTAATTCCAAGTGCGAGTCCGATTCGCACTTGGCCGCTTTTTTAATCTTAAATTTCGATCTCTCGTGAAATTGTAAACAGTTTCTCGGAATTCTATTCGACTGACCATATTGTTGTACTCACCTATGTGACAGTATTAAGTTTTTCAATAATTTATTCATACAATTAGACACTGAAACTTAGCTGTCAGTTTAATATATAATGACCAGATCATGTCTCATAATTTACGTAATAGTGTTACATAAACGTTGTAATGCAGATTCGCAAAACGTGGGAGACTTTCCCACGTGGGATAGAACTGATATTTTAAGCGAACGTAGAGTATAAATGTTCATAAATTATTTGCCACAGACCTAATTTATAATTCCAACACCCCGATTATTGTATTTACAAGGTACAGATAAGCTCAGTTTATGCTAATCATTTATTGTCTGACCTAAATAGTAGCGGCGGTAGTATTAAGAGCCATTTCAAAACCGATATTTCGGCTTTTAAACTTAAATCGTCGCGTTTTGTTACAACGCCAAATAAATTCAACAGGGAAGGCGATTTTATGTTGGCCCAAGCGTGGGATCCAACAGTTGGTCAGTGCTGGGCTAAATATTTTTAAAACGAACTCTCCAATCACATTGAATACCAACCTTTAAATAAATTTAAATAATAGGGTTTTCTCTTTAGAGGGATCTTCTCCAGACAACAACTACCTAAACAAAAAAATTTGCAAAATTCGTCCGTCCGTTTCTGCGTAATGCGATGACCAATGGAAATGGGAATTCATTTATATATATTGTACAATATTTAAGTAAAATGTATTTATTTTAAAAGAACATAGGAAAAGTCAAGCCCCTTAAGTTTCCTTCGTAAGAACTTCTCAGTGACAGGTCGTTCCGGTCCGGTGCTAGATTTTGTAAAAGACTCCGCACAACTCACAGTTTGCTATTTCTCGATTAACTGATCTTGGTCGCAGTGCTAGTGATAAATGAATCTTAACAATTAAGAGTAGTTAACACAAAGATGAGAAACACCGAGTTCCTCCGTCATCAATTTCTAATTGGAGATAACATTAATTAATTAAAGCGTACAATCCAATCAGAGCGGAAACCATGTTAAATACACAATAAAACCATTTCAACGTAATTAAATTAACCGTAAACACAAATTTAACAAGCTTTTGCTTTCAAGTTCACTTAAAGTAATATGTTGCTAGCAGTCCTCGCGGTACTGTTTTTGTCACAATATTTATGGTAGTGCTGGGGACTGGGGTGTTAGTTTGATCTCTCGTCGAGTAGTTTTAATATCATCAAGTATCTTAACGCCAACACCCTCGACGAGGTAGGCAAAGGCACAACCAGGGCACCCACGACTAGCCGAAGACACTAAGTCCCACAATGTAATATTATCAGAAAAAGTATGATTCAAACAATTAGATAACTAGACATTAAGCTAAATAATTCTTTCTGAAATAAAAATATGTTAAAGAAGAAAATTAGGAGGTATAATAGTTTCCATGTGTAACAACCATACTCGTAAATGTATGTATAAATAATACAGAAAGAATTAGTGTCCATTAGGTCCGAACTCTGAAGGTACACGACTTGCCTTTTCTAACTATACTGATATAACTACGTACCTAACTAATGAATTGCACTCAGTTCTAGTTAGATATACGAGTTTATTGAGGAGGACAGAAGATACATAAAATGACATTTATCGGTATGTTTTATGAAAATCACTGAGTTGAGTTTAATACTCATAAATTTTACAGTAAACTTTATTATTATATAGAACATTTATTTGTTAATTATAATTAAATTAATTACAACAATTATCACTTAATTTAAGTGTTTAACCTGTGAAATGTTTTCAAATTGTATGCAAACGTTGGTAAACCAAATAAATAAAATAAAAATAAACCTGCCGATTTTGTTGATACAAGAATTTGCATTTTTTTTATTTTGGCAGAAGAAAAACTTCTGCCTAGCAAGAGAATAGTTATCACTTCGTCTTTTCCTGCATGTTTGCAATTTCAAACGCGGGAAGAAAAATAGCACGTTTCTCCGTTTTGGCAGGATGTACTGATATGTGATACACATATCACTACCAGACGGCACTGCGGTGGTGAGTACTTGTACATAAATCGTTATAATTTGCATTGCGGTAACTTTTGTCAGTAAAACATATTGAGAAAAGGGTGTATCGAATTCCTTAATAATTTAGTCTCGGACCTAATCGTTCGCAGCTAAGAACTGTTGAACTAGTGAGCATTTATAGTTCGTAAGTTCATGACCCGTGAACATAGTTCCCTGATCTTCATTCATCGCCGCAGGAGCGGCAAGTATAAAACGAGCGAAATAATAAAGTACAATACAAATCTTAGAATTATTATTTAAAAAATATAGATATTATTTTGATGTAAGTAAGTCACGCCCATATCCTCGAAGAGGTAGGCAGTTGCACAACCAGGGTACCCACGACTAGCCGAAGACACTAAGTCCCAAACAGTGATAATACGTTCGCGAACTACACAACAATAGTATAATTTGTCTCATTTAAAAGTCCTAACATAAATAGAATATCTATTGAGCAGTATCTACCCATATATCGATAGATAAAATAAATTTAAATTCTGTTAAATAGGTATCTAAAATGTATGTATGGTAGGTCACAGGCAAAGTTTAATTTATAATATAAAACACGTAAGCACTCTAATATCTCGGTATCTGTAGATACACCGCTAACTCAGATCAACCAGACCAACAGTTGCAAGTTGCCACATCACGAGTGGGGCAGCCATTACATATGCATTGAGGTCTAACGAAAACATGAACTTGAAAGGTAGGTACTACTATTGTACTAACTTTCCCTATAAATGTACCTCAGCCTTTAGAACTTATAAGGAATATTCAGCTGTTGCCGTTCTAAGATGTCCTACATCGGGGTAGATGGGAGATACAGTCCTCTCGTGCAATATCGCCCATTAAGATTATCTGCTCGAAGAAAATATTAATTTATGAATCATGTTTAGTGGATCACGGTGCCGGCGGGCGCGGTAAAGATTGCGCCTCATCTGTGGATGCATAATGTTTGTCGGTTTGGATACGTTAAAGTTTAAATATGGAGGAAGCTGTCATTATATTTTTAAATTGTTTCCTTAATCTTACACATTTTATTATTTCCGTTGATTAGATTTTATACAAAAGAAAAGTTACGTAAATATAATATCTGAAGTTACCATATACGGCCAACACCACTCCGTTACAGTTCGGAATATCATTTTGAATGTTAATTAAGTAATAAATCTACATTTTAATAAATATGAGAAGAGATTTGTTCGTTCGTTCGTGGAGGAGTGTGAAATCAGACGTGATAGAAATTCACAAAAGAAGAAGTGCAGAAGAACCACCTGTTTAACACACCGCCGCATACATTTTGCTTGTAACGAAAGCGTCTAGTCAAATCGAAAAGCAATATAGGTATATTGTTTCTGTATAGTCTTACTAAATATCAAACATTATTATAACTGTTGAATTTCAGGCGTCCATTACATTTATTAAATTATACAAGAACCTGAGTGGGGTCCAATACAATTTAATTAAATCCATTTGATGATAAATCAATAGCTATTTTTCAACACAAAATTTCCACAAGTCCTTTAATTGTTGCGGAGCTAGAGTGCAAAACAAAATTATGTTACATCTCCAAAAGAATAGATTTTAGCAAGGAAAACGGAGTAAAGAGTGTAAATGGAGTAAATGGAGTATATGCAAGGTGACCCACATATTGAAATATTCCTGCACATTTCGGGTTTGAAGTTAGGAAAGCAGTTTGGGCTATTTAATCTGATTGTTTTATGTCTATAATTTTTAAATTGCCAAAACTTATAACCTTGAAAGGCTTTAGGATAAATATCTTTAAAATATAATAATATAATAATAATAATTCTTTATTGTACACAGGTGAAATAACACAAAAGAAATAACAGTTTTAGGAAAAAAATGTACAATAGGCATATACTTTATCAAACAAAATAATGACAAAAGAAATCAGATAAAGGCTTAAAATTATTGACCAACTTACATTTTGAATCTTGTTCCACTCCCACAGGAACCCCTTTAGTACTCTACAAACCTCCCCTGGGATAAAGAGCCTGCCTTTAGTTACGATTGGTTCGGTAGATTTAGCGTAAATCGTGATCGGGATACATACAGATAGACAAAAAATCTAACAATGCTAAAAATGTGTTCTGATTCCCATTTTTATTTTAATATCACTTATGTATTTAAAAATAATAAAAGAATTCACTTTTCTACAATTTTATTATAAGTTCGGAAACTACAAGTATTAAGTAAGATTTAACTACTTCTCGTAGACGTGCCAATTTCTTAGATGTCTCATGAATTATAAACGTGTCTAAACCTGTAAATAAAATAATACATATCTATAAGCCTCGCCTTGGTTTAGATTAGACCTAAACCGTTCCAAATACCAACGACATGGCGGTGCAATTCGTATGCAAAGGTTGGCACGGCCCACTAGCATGTGTGCCATCTCGATATAAAAAGTAAAAACGTTAACCAAAGTCACGATTATTTAAGTGATGTAGAAAAATTACACAACTGGCAATGTCGTCCTGGCACAAAAACTGAAGCACGCTCTTTCTGCATGACATAAGATAGAGAAGGTTTGGACTTTTACTTAATTTGTATACCTTCAGATATAGAGATTCGTCTCTTATGCTAAGTACAGACTAAGCAAAGGCCTACAAAGGTCTTTGATTAATATCGTTTGCTCCGATTTCAACATTTATAGCCATACGATTGCTGTTACTGTGTAGGAAGTTATTGTAAATATTATTTCAATAGAATCACTGTGGTAATAGTAGAGTAGATATATCAGTGACCGTTAAAATTTTATTGTAGTTGTCATTTTAAGAACATCTACCTGCCGATCTTCAAGTTATGGAATGTTGCGATCAATAAAATAATTTAATTGCAAGATTAAGATTATGTACAGTTATATAAATAAAAGTAACGCAAAATTATATTATTCGCTAACAATTATTGAGACAAAGGAAGACTAAAGAAACTACTCGTTAGATTTTGTATGGTTGTATTCGTTCAGCGTGTACACAGCATTAGGCGTGTAAATACTTAATTTGTAGGCAAGGTGGTCTTGTCACGATCACCGGTCAAAATAGCCATCGAATTGTATTTAACCAACATTAGTCAATAAGAATGATGTCAAAGTCGTTTCAATTGAGCTTTTATGTTCTTTTAAACTTTAGAGATAGTTACTTAGCATTGTGTAATGCAAATAACCATATAAAACAAGTTACTTAACCGAAATTGCCTATCAAATGTATTGCGAGGTAAAAAAAGATCATAAAATTTCAGAATGTTGTTTGTCAGTTACGTCTATTACTTACATAAATATAGGATTAGGGATAAGCTAAAAAAAAAAACTTAATTATATAAAATATTTTTTTCTCAGTCATTAAGTTTTATTTAAACTATTAACACAATATGCAGATAAAAAATGCAATTCGAGAAAGTAGCGGGTGATAGTTTTATAATTTTTCACGGATCCAAACGTTACTCGTTTGAATCTATATAAAAAACGTTTGCTTTCCCTCGTGTCGGTTCTGGTCAACTGACTAGAATAGATCATCTGTCTCTTTGCCAGGCAGCTAGTAAGAGGCGAGCACTGGTTACACAGTTCATTACCAACGAGACAACTGGTGGTCTTTACCATTGTATGCTTACATTTAATATGCCAAAGTGTCAAACGGCTTTCCATTTCAAAAATAAATTAGCCCAAGTCGATATCCATTCAACATAGGTTTTCTTTTCGAAAATCCGTACAATACTGCGAAGTGCGGGATTCAGTGTGGTAACACTGCCAACCCCACGGACCGCATGGCATCGCCGAGCGGAATTGATGTTCGCGGTGCCGTCACGTGCACGGGGATGCGGTGCCAGATTCGGTACCAGTGTGGTATACCGTGTAGTGTTTTTTAATACATTAAGATTTATCGGAAAGAAGTAAAACCCAATTCACCGCAGTGAAGTATTATATCCGCCAACATCTTCGGCTTCTAAACAACATTTTGTTTTCATTAATTTCATTGCACAAGTCATCAATAAAGCCCATTTAAAGATTTTCGGGTATGTATGACCATTACACGATTTTAAAACATTTGATAAGATACGTACGAGGCCTGAAAGTGCAAACGAGTACAACTAGAAGACGTAGGTACATGATAGGTACCAGACTTATTTGGATATTTAACATCAACAAGTTTACACATGTCATTGGTCACATGTATGAGAATTACTTAAACAAACCTTGGCTGACATCATATCTATACTCATCCTACGAGAAGAATGGTCACGTTTTGCTTTACCTGAAAAAAAATAAGTAATTAGTACATACAATAAACATATGAACTATACATATAATAAATTTGTAGAAGGGTCAATTCTGTACATTGAAAATATTGAAAAAATAAATAGCAGGGGGTGTTACTGGATCGATACCAAACCCAAATATGTGAATAAAAAAATTTTGTCTGTCTGTCTGTATGTTCCGGCATCACGTGAAAACTAACGGTTCGATTTCGATGAAACTTGGTATAATACCTAATTATCCTGGGCATAAAATGGGATACTTTTTATCCCGGAAAAAGACGTTGAAATAAATCTTAATTTTTCAGTTTTATCGCGCGGATGGAGTCGCGGGCGGAGGCTAGTTTTAACATAAAAGTAAAGCAAATAAATGTTATTCACTTTAGAGGTTTAAGTTTTAGGTTCTAAGCGGATTTTTTCACCTTTCTGAAGTTCATTTGCTTAATATTTGTCAACAACAGGACTTTTGTAGATTTCGGTTTTTATTTATATTATATATCTAAATGTGTGTAACCGTACATAAACTACAAGCTGTGCCCGCGACTTCGTTCGAGATTCAAATGCGCAATGATTTAAATGAGCAAATCGGCCAAAATCGTAATAAACCGACAAACTTTCATAATATTAATATTAACCATATTCAAAGTAACAATGAACATGAGAAACACCTGTTGACATGCGGAGGTAGAGAGGCCAGCAGAAGCTACAGGTCCCGCGTCTGACCTTGGTTTGGGCAACAAAAAAGGAAATGTGTATTTTCAATTTTTTAATAAAAATAAAGTTGCTCGGAATTTGATGGCGATGGCGATATATTTGTCACTATCACATTTTGGGACTTAGTGTCTTGAACTAGTCGTGAGTGCCGTGGTTATGCCTCTGCCGAACTAGTCGGAGATATGGGCGTTTTTTTTTATAACATTGGAAGGCAAACAAACAGACGGATTTCCTGAAGGTAAGAAATTCTCGCCGCCTAGAGACACCAAAGGTGGTAATGGTGCGTTGCCAACCAGAGGCCGGGATGTTAGGCCTCGAGCAAAAGTAAGTTAACCGGCTACCTTACCCTCCGATCCGGAACACGTCATGACGTTATGGCGGTAGGAATAGGTAAGGCGGTGGTACCAATCCGGGTGAGTCGCTGCGAAACTCTACCACCTAGTAAGATGTCACTGTGTTAGTGACGGCAAGCCTATGCTCGCCTTTTACGAGCTGCCTGGCACACGAAGGCAGATGGTCTATTCTGCAAAGGAGCCCGGACCAACACGAGGCGTGAAGTTTCTTACGTCAATTAGTAACTTATTACATTTGGTATATCCAATTATAAATGTCAGACAATCAACGTCTAAATTTATGGGAGCATATCGATATCCTAGTCATATATTTTAATTTCATAGAAAGTTTACAAGGGACAGTAAATGTAACACGACACGAAGTAACTTTTACCAATAAGTAGTTGGAGCTACACCGGCACCGTTGTAAATCCTCATAGCGTCGATACAACATCTACTTGAATTATGATCCTAGGGAATGTAGGGCTGGCAACTGCTCTAATGTGATATAATTTCAAGTATTTTTCAATAATACAGTCGATTAGCAATAAACACTTTAATTAATAAAAACGCACTTCAGAAATAGTAAGAAACTGTATGTGCCTAATCAAAAACTTAATATTAAAAAAATAATTTGTATTGCATGTCCATTCGTATTTATTTCTTTTTTTTCTATTTTTTTTTATATATTTTTTTTAACAAATCACACAAATTGAATCTAACCCCAAAGTAAGCAAATTATATGCTTGTGTTATGGGTGTTAGCCAACGATACTAATATATACAAATACTTAAATTGACACCAGAATAAATTTAATAAAAATATTAATATAACCATAGTCCTGATAATCTGAAATCACTTCAGTAAAAATATTTGAAAAGAAAGTATTTGATTTGCTATTACAAAAAATATAACAGTGTAAAAGATTTTCTGACAAACATAAAAAAAACAAATATTTTTTCATTTTATAAACTTAATTTAACCTAAGAAATCATGGTTGAGGAGGAGTTTGTTTCGCCGTTTCTTCTCCTGCCTGGCTAAATTTGGAAACGGTGGTAGTGTATGGTAGATAGGATAATTACCTTTAAAATTATTTGTAATATATGAAGCTTATTGAACATGTAAATAAAATGTTTATTAAATTTATAAATAAGTGCTGTGATTTGATTGTTAAAATTTATCTAAGTAAATGTTTGTTTTTTTTTAATTAAATATTTGCACATCAGAATGTGGTAGTGTAAGTATGTGCTCGACCTTCGTGGAGTGCAGTCGAATTCTCCTGATGATGCTTCGGTTACGAAGCGAAACGTACGTTTAGTTTTTAATAGTAGGTATGTGTATTGTTGGTACTAATAAAACAGTTTAGTTATGTGAGTTGGTTGGAGCTATATATATTTGAGGGTTTTCGATTCCGGTAAGTTCAATTCATTCATAGCGTGCTATTTTGCCTGTTTTGTCACGCTATAATACGTATACTTTTTTTTTGGAAACTGCAAATTAAATAATTATATTTGAATTTAAATATGGATTTCCGCAAAGTAACGCCTTCTTCTATCAATATGTTGGTATGTTTAATATTTTTATTTTAACAAAACATTTTAGATTTAATTTCTAATATTTATATTACTGCTGCTGTAATAAATAAATATCGCAGGACAAACTATACAAATTGTTTCTAAACCCAAAGTAAGTATAAGTAATATATGCTTTTGTTCTGGGTGTGAGTGAATAAGACTAATAATACATAGAAATATTTAAATTAAATTGAATAAACGTACACAGACCGGAAATGCAGATATGTAGGTGTTCATCGCATAAATGTCTGCCCCTATTAAGAATCGAATCCGATCGTCACAGTTAGTCGGTAGTTTCAGGCGTGTACGCTAACCGCTCGACTAACGAGGTGGTCTTAGAATAAAACCGTCGAAAACTGATATTCGGCGAGTGGGCTGCATGATAAAAAGCAGTAAACGCTGCTCATGGACACCTGCAATAGCAAGCGTAGCTGCTAATGCGATACTAACGTCTTCAAAAAACGAAAGAAGAAAAATGAAATATGTTATAAAAATTAAGAAAATTTATCCCAATAAGGGAAAATGCATAAAAATTAAAAAAAATATTTTACCGGGGACAGTAAATGTAACACGACACGAAGTAACTCTTACCAATAAGTAGTTGGAACTACACCAGCACCGTTGTAAATCCTCTCCACGTCGATTCAACGTCAACTTGAATTATGATCCTAGGGAATGTAGGGCTGGCACTTCTAAATTTATTTTGTGTCGAGTTTTGCGGCCCCATCTTATTGCGCTGTACATTTAGACATAGAGCAGAGAGTAGGAATGTGCACACATTAAACAGGCACTAGTGGGAAAGTAAGACCCTTTTAGTTATTCAAGTCTGTTGGTATTAAAATTCTTGCATTAAACCTTTCTTAATTTCCGAAAACAGCGGTGTAAGTATATTTCCTGACTTACTGCAAACCTTTACTTGATCCAAGTTTATCAGTCAAGTGTAATTTAGTTAATATTTTCGTATGGTATACGACAAATATGGTATGGCTACTAATAAAATATTTCCTGACTCACTGCAAACCTTTACTTGATCCAAGTTTATCAGTCAAGTGTAATTTAGTTAATATTTTCGTATGGTATACGACAAATATGGTATGGCTAGTAATAAAATCGGGTATGGCAATAGTGACTTACGAATTAAACATAGTAAAGTATGCAGTGCAAAATAGTTTTATTTTGATGTGTTATATAATGTGCAGCTATTTTTATTCCTGCCAAGATTTAACTGATCTCTTATAAGATTAAAAACACCATAGATTCAATGTGATAGCCCTAGATGGGCGAGGTTTGTGGTATGTTTTTACACAACTTTCATTACCATTTTAGGTTCTGGTCAGAGACTTATCCCGACCACCTTACATTGCTGCACTATCAAAATGTTATTGAACTCTAGAATACGTCTGACAAAAATCTTCCTTCAATCGCGTTCAAACTAGTGAATGAAAAATCCTGAAAGCATTTCTTCGTACAATTTTAATCGCATTTTTACCTCTTGACATTCTAAGTTAAAACTATCCAATATTTCCTTTTTTCAAAAATCATCAGAGTCATACATATTCATGTTATAAATATCAACAGGGCATTGGGCAATAAAAACTAGGTTTATTTTGATTATCCCTCGTCCATCCAGTAATGATGTATCGATTTCTTTTATTTTAGTTGACATCCCTTTCCAATAAACAAATTTGGATCTTTTTTTGTGCGATTGACTAAAAACTGTCTGGTATTTTTGAATCATCTTTTAGAAATGAGTGAATCTCTCTTATAGCTTGGTATGCTGCCATTATCGATTCTTTTTATATTTTCCATGGAGTAAGCCAACAAGCAGTATTATATTGAACTATCAGTCACCAAAAAATGTTTATCCTCGACCTGAAGATACCTCTTTCTCCTCAAATTAAAGAATCCTTTTTAAATCAATTTTCTAAGCTGAACTTCTCATCACGCGTATAGTCTGTATCTAAGATAAGGTTATAGACTACTTACTTTTCTCCAGTCCAATTAACGAATTCCTAAGGGAGAGCCTACATAATGAAAATAATATAAATACCTATATAATATACAGGTGTATGTGTGTATATAAATGTATAGGCATATCTATTATTGAAATGTTCTCATGTAACGTGTCTCGTTAATATTGTTAATTCCGTATGGCCCTTTCAAAACCATCATTCCGGTTACACAGTAGGTACATTGTACTCGTCCTACGATGGTTCTAGCGAAAGGGACTTTGGAGATCATACATATCTTCATTAAAGAAATAGAAAGTCACAAAACGACCGTCATTTCGCAGAATAATGTGAGGCTTTATGTTCGTATTCTAATATCAGATTTCAATGGAGGCACTAAAAGATAATAAAATTACATAATTACTAATCATACTCGCATACAATGAATAAAAAACTTTAACAGCTATTCCGACATACTATTTAATTTATATTTACAATAATTCGAAATTTGAATTTGAAATGTTTGAAATCAAAATCCTCACACACAGTTTTAAAGTGCATGTAGAGGGATCGAGAGGAAAAATGGACGCTGCTTTTTCAAATTTATTGAATTGCGTATACGTAATTAATGAGTAAAACTAGTTTCGATTTCATTTCGATGACATTTTGTGAAATTTTTAGCGTTTAAAAAAAGTGTGCAGGGCAAAGTTTCATAACGAAAGTTTATCGTTTTTTCAATTCCGCCAAATCCCGCTCAATGAGCTTATGACCTTAAATAAGAATACTATACGCTTGATTTAAGGTAAATTAATTAAACTTGACTAATGGCAGATCCATGCCAAAAACAAAAAAAAAAAACAAATTTTACAATTTATTTTACTTTCGACCAAGAAGCTTATAGATTTTTGACAAACTAGTCAATTATTTAGTTGTAAGAACATCTTGTAGAAATAACACTAAAATAAGCTTAACCTGTCTTAAATACACTGTAACGAAAACTATAATGTTTGTATAAATGTGACAGAACGTGTGTAACTGTATCCGCCGTCATCGGTCGTAAGCTTTTCTCAATCACCTGTTACATTATTCTGTTCTGTAATATTGTGAACATATAAGGACACATATAATCTAAACTACTTTCTTTTTGCTTCATTAATAGAAATATTAATAAAGCGGTCTGATCGATGGAAGTTGTAAAAATATTACATAATTAACACGTAACTTATATCAAAATACATCTTGTATAGTACTTATGAGTATTTGTGTTTGAATTGTTGCGCTTTGTAAAATAAAATGTGCTTATACCTTTTTTTGAGTAATAGTAATTTAGTAATATTATCTATTCTGTGGTAGTGGCATGAGGTAATGAGCTATGCCACTACTGACAAAAGTGGTCCAAGGCCAAAGGGACTTGCACATGAAGGGTTCCGCACAAGCAAGCATATAGTAGGCATGTATACCTACTCGTACATTGAGAGTAGCACATATTTTTTTAATTGGATATCCCAAAATATTACATTTTAATCAGCAATTAACTGTTTTATATTATTTGTGAAAATGTAGTTTATTTGCGATTTTAATAAAAATGTTATATATGTTTATTTATATCTATCTCAATTTTCGTAATAAGTTTTCATTAAAATCTGGAGCGCATACTTTTTTCAGATTTTTCACTGTTTTTCTTTCGACTTTACACCAGTGTAATTATTTGTATTTTTTCTTTACTAACACAAGTAGGTACACTATGTCAAATTGAAGATCACAGAGAAGACAAATAATTTGTATAAGTAATTATTATAATTTGGCACAGTCGTTTTTTATTTTTAAATTATTATTTTTCCGTAATAAGTATGTTTATTTTTCACAAAACATTATACCTACTATAGCTCTTGTCTAACTTGCCCCCAGCATAAGTAGGCAGACTTGCATTAAATGTTGAGTAATTGGACTTCGAAGGTCTCTTATAAGTGATCTTAGTTTTTTAAAATATGACCAAAGGTGATCAATCATACCAAGCAGATAATCATTAACAGATAAGAGAAAACATAAATGTTTGAATCGATACCATAAATTATAATATAAAAAAACACCGATTTCTGTCAATTAATTCCGCGTTTACGTAAAATATGTTTTATTCTAGTTTTTAGAGAATTCGTTATTTATTTGCCATTACATCATACATTCGGTGCGACGATTTCATCAGCAATTTTGTATCAAGTAAATGGACTCAAACCATGTTGGTACGAGTCATCTAATGATTAATAATTCGAACACTATATTATAATTTACAAAACTAACAAGATTATTTTAAAATTATAATGATAAAAGTTTTTTTATTTCGAACCGAACCGAGAGACCCGACGTTACGGTTTTACAGAATTTCTGCATTTACAATACTTCAGAACTGACATAGGTACCAAATAAACGACGTATAAACTGTAAGAAGAGCGACACTTAATTTTCAATTGTCAATAATAATTTACATGTATGACAGCATTTTTCAATCCCTTTACAGTTTCTTTTGTCCTGTTACTAATAATATTTAGGTAAATCACGTGTGCACCAAACTTTTTTAATTACATAACAATAGGTTCAAGTAGCACTTTCAGAACATTATCTGTATCTTAACGCTAACGTAACATTATATACATTATGTATTAAACTGTAAGCGATAAGGTGACTCGGGCGCATCATGTTACGTTACCATTTTTTGTTGTCATTTTATACGCGATAATTTTATGCGAATGTGATAGTATTGTTTTTGCATTCATTAGTGTGAAATAGATATACAAGTTTCTGAATGTAGGTTTGTTAATAAATAAGTTTATTTCCGAAGTTGATCCTGGACTTTTAAGAATATAAACCAACTGCTTTCCTTTTGTAAGCTCGTAAGCGAGCAACAGTTTTGCGTCACTAATACCGTGGCTAAATTTAGATGGTGAAGTCTGCAACGATTTATTTGGTTTGACATCGCCTTATTACCTGATGATGCTTAACAGTTATCGTTATTGTCGTGTGCCAGTTTTAGTCACACTCAATTGTAAGATCGCAGATAGACTTTTCTACGCTAAAGACTTAACATTCTAATTTCTGTATACTCACACATGAATGACATTTTGTGTGTCTGTAGCTAGGCAATGTGTATATCTGTCGCAGTAAGAGAGATAAAGCCGTAATATAGTTACATCCCTAGGGATATAATTATAATATACCGTAACATAGTTATACGAAAGCGATTCATTACTATCTCACTAGGAATATAGTTATAAAACCGTCCAAGTTTAGTGATACACTTATGTTACTAGATTAAGTTTAGTGAAATAGAAATCTACCATTTAAAATAAATAAAACTAATTTATATTGGTTTTATCTTTATTAAAAAATCAACTTTATATATCCTGCAGTTAGTTATTTTAAGTGCGAATTTTCTTAAGTTTTCAGCAGCTTTCTCTCTTTGGTCTTGAATGTTTTTATCACTTTTGCATAAATAGAATAATAGTTGCGATTCGTAACCTTCATCACATGACGTTATTCCACAAATTAAGTGAATGTTTCGTGCACAACTGAACAAAAATTAAAAATTACTTTTAAAGAAACCAAGATCTCAACTTAGTTGATAAGAAATAAAGATATCTCAAAACTGTTGATTAGTTTTAAAAGATTTTTAATGTTTGATTAGTTTTAATTGTATTGTTAATGTTTTAATTCCAAAAAATACGATCGTTTAATAACAGTTAAAATTACTTTAATACGTGTTAATATCACAAAGTATCGCGTAACTAACTACACAGGACACATAAAGTTGATTTCTTAAAAAAATAAAACCAAAATAATCACTAAGCTTGGATGGTTTTATAACTATATTCCTAGTGAGATAGTATTGAATCGCTTTCGTATAACTATGCTACGGTATATAATTATACCCTAGGGATATAACTATATTACGGCTTTATCTATTTTACTGCGACATATCTAACAATCAGGAAATCCAATCTCGTTTGTCATCAATTTCTACAAAAAAGATAACTCTATGATAATCAATTAATTACCTTTACGAATTTTCTGTGAAATTATGTTTAAATGTTATAAAAACAGTGAAATAAGATCTGAACATAACTTCCACCGCTCATGGACGCGCAATTGGATGTATGTTAAAAAAATCTATGTACGTTTACAAATATATATATACCACTTGTATGGTTCACGTGAATAAAGATTTTTCTGATTCTGATTCTATACTGTATGTAGGTATACACATATTTGGTTTTTCTTTTATTAAAACTGCAATTATTGCGCACTAATTAGGAATGCCTAATAAAGATACTCGTAGTTATGCATTTCTTTTGTAAGGTGATTTTTGGTATATGCAATCACAGCTTTAACTTTTGTAGCTGACAATATAACTTTTGTTGAGGATCTGTGACGAGCATCAACTTTTTAATATCGATACGAAATAAGCATTAAATCATCTCTATGTTTTGGCAAAAAATTAAAATATTTAAATACTGTTTACTGACAATGTTAGATTTACAGGTGTGGGCCGACCCCAATAGTAATATTTATTTTAAAAAAATATCAAAATTAAATCAGAAAAAGAAACAAAGCAATACGCATACATCAGAGTAAGGTCAAAAAACAATAACTGCAAGTAAAATTATTTTTGTTGATAAATAATTCCCCATTAATTCTAACAAAATCCGACAGAACAATTATGTAAAAGATAAGTTTAATAAATAGAGCTGAACAATGGCCCAATAGGCTACAGACACCGTGGGACTCTGGCATTTGACATGCCATAACGCTTAGGCAACTGGATGTGTTTGTTGAGGGTGGGTCCATGGGTGGGTCTCTTTGTTTTTTATTGCAAAACTGATTGTGTAATGAGGTTGTAATGGTTCTTATAACACGGCCTGTAGGTGTCCAACTATAAAGGCGAGATAATCTATCACAGCACCTGTTCCTTGAACAATAGCGTTTGTTCACTTTCGTTTGCGCCTGCGCAGCTCGTTAACATTTTAGAATATCGAGCGGAATCGTGACCGCGTGCCTTCTCTTAATTTCCTTTTGAGCGTCACGAGGAGCTTTAATTAGAGCATATATTAGTTTGGAAACTGTGAGTCAAGTTTCGAGGGCAAGACCGAGTGGAAATCAGAGAGAGAGTATTCTTTGTGCCTAGTATTTATTCTTAACACCTTGTAGTAAACAGGCAGAATATAAACAAGGTAGGTGTCTGTATCGTATATATATGGTCATATGTCGATTCTCCTTAAAACTGACGTTGTAGTATTAGTAATGGCTTGTAGGTAAAAAGTAGCTACCTAGAACTGGACAGAAGTCTTTTATAATGTATCATTTTATTACATAGGAAGATGTTGGTAATAATTAATGCCATTTTGTTTATGGCATTGGAAGGCAAACAAAACAAACGAATTTTCTAGTAGAAATTGCCAATAGTAAAAGCGGGTAGCCACTCTGCAACGTATACGTTGCTCGACTATCAGAAATGTTTTGAATTAAAAAAAATGAGGTATCCTAATGCAATTACTTTATATTGCATATATCATATCTAAATATTTTAAGCTACTCTTTATCTCCTTCAATTAAGGGATTCCCATGGCAGTGGGAATAAATAAAATAATATTAAACTTGGCTATGTTTTTTAAACCAGCCGTTAATTTTCATTAACTTTTTACAAGGATACATTTTAAAGATTATCGCGTAAATATATCAAGGTCAAAAATTTTGCTCTTTAATTTTTCCATTAAAAACTGTTATTACCTAACAGATGGAGCGAAGTTCGCCGTGCCGGTTAGTCAGAAATATAAAAGTTTTGATGGATGTTTTTGACTAAAACCTGACCCATTCCACTAGGACTTATTTTACAAGTAGAGCACGTACTCTACTGTAATTTATAATCTAAGTTGTGGTATGATGTGGTTAAACCATCTGTAAACGCAATTAATCGCTATCATGACTTGTTGTGGGTTCTGTCTGTTGCTGGGATTACGATTTTCTATTATCACGATGGTGTATTTATGATCGTTTATGTAAGTGTTTGTATTTACTAAATAACTTTCTTTCAAATGCCATGAACTTGAGAAATATTGGAAATATATTTTGACAGTTATGTTGTGTATTGTGAGCCTGGACACATCATGGGAGTTGTTCCTACTGACAAGGGCGTCGCCAAGGGGGGGCAAGAGGGGCAGTTGTCCTCCCCTAGAGATTCTAAAAAAAATTATAAAGCAACCAGTCTTATGTCTTTAACGTGACTTGATCGATTATTCTAGTATTTTTTCTACTAGTTTTCTATTATTTAGAGCGAAATGCGAGGCAAGGCAAAAAGTCGAGGGCACGAGGCTCCCGACTGGACCTACAATGTATATTTTTCTCAATCTCCGTAACAACTTGCCCCCATCTAGGCCATCAGCTGGCGACGCTCTTGCCTACTGATCCCATATAATTAATGCATATGTGACGCTATCACTAATTGGGAACAAATTACACTTTGACCCGATATAGTCCACTTCGAAATATATGTCACTAGAAGGGAAACACACAGGTGCGGACACCAATAATGTTAACCATTAGTTGCCACATAAAGGTCAACATGTTAAGTCCCTTTCACAAACAAGTTAACCGATTACCCAACCTTCCTAACCGGAACACTGCAATAGTACTGACGTTATGTTTAAGTTTTTATCTTTTTAACCATGTGATTAATTTTAGGATATTACAACCTAATTATCTCGTGCTTAATTTGTCTATCCTAAATTAAAATAGGACAATGGCAAGCTCCGACGTTATGGCAACAGAAATAGAAGGTGGTGCGGGTTTAAACAACCTGATCTAACTAACAGCGCTGGTGGAATAATGAAGCAGTTCAAATTACTGACAGTGAATTAACAAAATATGTTACGTGTACTTGTCTGGCTTCTGGGATCCCTTCACATAAATTCGAGCCCCGCCACCTGCTGCACCTGCTCCAGCAGATGCCACGTGTGTAAATCTAACATAACAAAATACCTGTTTCTAAAGAGACCTGCAAAACAATCTGTTTCTCAAATTATTTGAAGATGTACCTATACTTTATTTGAAGCGTTTTCCTAATATCTGCATATTTGTTATACTTTGAATTTTTGTTTGACAATAAACTTTATTTGCGACTGGTTTTCATTAAACAAGTCTAGTAAATATGATGTCTTGACATACAACTATGTATTTATATATTAACATAGTATTTTTTTCAATTGTACTTGTTGTTCCCAGCAGTTCAGCACTCTCGAAAAAAAAATGTTTAAAGATATAGGTTTAAG
>NJDD01003866.1:38792-55315 GCA_002245505.1 Calephelis nemesis | reverse complement strand
CCGGTCTGTTCCTATTTCTGTTTCATAGTGTAAGTGCTCGATACTGTCGTGCTCGAAATGGTACCAGCTAACAAACTGACTTGTTCCAGACTCACGTTGGTAATGCAAGGTGTCTATTATTATAGGCGACGTATATTTCGTAACATCAAGAGATCAACTTGTGATCGTCTTACGCCAGTATTGAGAGCAGTAGATTCACTCCACAAATATTTTGTTTTCGATAAGTTTAACCTGTCTTTCAGACTGCCCATTCAAAAGCAAGTAACTAGTAGTTAAATTTAGCCGATTTAACTAGCGCCGATAGCGCCCAGGGCGGCAAAGTCCCTAGGGCCGTGTCTGCCACAAATTTACCTTTGACTGGTGACATAACGTTAGGACTTGACTCAGTGGCTGACGTTTGGTCAAAGAAAATATATTTTTAAAATGGTCTAAAACACATTCACCCCTAAGTCCTCTTGAAGTCAGCACCACAGCCGGTACCTACTTGTTTGTTTGGTTCACACAAGTGAGATACAGCTATTACAGTAGAATTACTTTGCTCCCTATTTAATAAATCCCAATTTATACAATCTACGTTATGGATCTGGGTTATTGTGTTTATTGTTGGGTTATTCACATATTTTTTTAATATGTTAAGTGAAACAGAGCAAGTGTTTTCACATATAAAAAATACGCAATAGAGTTTTACCAAGTACTAAGGGTGGAAAAAGTTATAAAACATATTTGCTATTAAAAAAACATATTTTACAATAGCAAAAACAAAATTGTTTTATAAACAAAAGGCTTACTAAAGGAGCCTCAAGTTAGTCATCAGTAAATCCAACTGCTACTTGTTTTTGACTATCAATAAAAATAAATATGAAGACTATTACGCAATACCCATACAACTGACGCTATCACCTCTTATGTATTAATAGTTTACAGCTAGACTCGGTTTTGGCTAGATTAGTTCTACTTAAATCTAACTTTCAAATCGGTTTGACCCCATACACGTACAATATTCGAGCATGTTACAGTTAAGCTTTTATGTCAGCTGTTGTTTTTGTGACATCCAATCGATCTCTACGTAATGAAGTGATTCACGAGGTCAAAATTTCTAGACCACAGACAATGTGGAATATTTTAACTATTATTAAATAATTGTCAGTTGCTCACAGCGTCTCTCGCGTAGAGAACGGATTGTCTGAAACTTCGTAAATCAAGAAGAGCCATCCTTCATTTTTTTATATTAAGAGATAACGAATATGCTGGCTGTTTAAATAATTTCAAAAAACGTTTGAGTGACAACCGTTGCCTACAAAACAAACAAAAAATATATGTTACTGATTCGTCGCTACGTTATGACGGGTTTCGGGCCTCGTGTGGAAGTCTTTCAGCTACCCTCCAGCACCGAGTATGAAAATGGCAAGCACTTGACGTTTTAGCGTCAGTGCTTGCGACTCAATAATTATCGAAATAAGCTCATTTAGTAAAAAGTTCTGATGTAATAGAAAAACCAACAGTCAAATTGTGAACCTCATCCTTAAAAAAGTTGGTTAATCATTTCAGTCTCAGGCTGTTGGAGCAACCTTTAAGTATCTATCCCGGCAACTTTTTGCCTTTACCGGCAACGTCCTCACCCTCAGGAAATCCGACAACCTACTTGTGTCTTTCGTTGCTTATCTTCCTATATTGTAATAAACGATTACCCAACCAAACTATCTTAAAGAAACTTGGATCAATTTTTGTTTGATGAACGTTTCGTAAATGTCAATTAGTTTTGACATGAATTAATGTAAAAGTCAAACTCATGGACCAAATTAAACTAATCTGATATTACAAAACAGCTGCGTCTCTCTCTCTCAGTATCTGCGGGGCCGAGGCGTATATGGACCAAAACAAATCAAGTACATGATTTATTACTGATATATGTTATGGTAGGCATATCTAGTTATGTGGGGATTATGAGGAAAGTGTTTAGAAATTAATAAGAAACTTTAATGAAACAAAACGAATACATTCGCGCCTCGATTCCGACCGGACACGAGCGCGGCTAGCGGGTGTACTGTATGAGCAGTGAGGAGATGGATGTCATAATTCTCGGTCTCTTTACTATCGGAACAAACGTTAATTATGTTTTATGTTTTAAGAGACCGCAATTTCAGAGACATATCTTTTTATCTTTAAAATTAGCAATTTAAGTTTTAAGAGTGAATATTTTTAAAAAAGTAATGAGTAATCGGCTCGAATTTAAAAGAAAGTTTTTCTTTTATTTCGTTACCTACTACTTACTTACTCCCTTAGTAACTAACTTATAACTAAAGAAGAATTACTGAATTTATTTAACAATGTAGAAGATTATTTTAATGACCTAATATACAACATAATTTTAATTACTTCCATTAAAAATATTCCATTAATAATAAATTATTTATAATATGTGGTATAAAATTTTATTAAAGATACCTTGGTCACCGAGGAGTTTGTTCCGCCGTTTCTTCTGCTATCTGACTATGTTTAGAAAAGTTGTACGCTTGTAAGGTTATAATCCTAGTTGACGGGGAGGTTTTTCCTCCTGACCTGCTAGGATCGGAAACTATGGCAGTTAACAGTATATAATAAATACGGTAGGTACGGTGTATAACTAGACTTAATCTATCCTTAAAATTGCTTGTAAAAATTATGAAGATTGCAATAAATATAGATAAGTATTTCGTTTACATATTAAAATTAATGTAGGTAAACTATAAACAATTCAATAGTATACATTAATGAAATATTTGCACACCAGAATATGGTAGGTATGATTAAACATTTCTAAAATAATAAAATAAATCGTTTTCGTTTCATTTCAAAAACAGTATGAAGGGAATCGAATGCCGAATTGAAAATATGTGCGGTCGTCGGCGTAGTAAGAGTAGAAAAGTGGACCTTGGATTGACTTCTTAAGCGTGAATTAACTCTAGGATGATGATGATGTTCTCAGCAGCCTAGCCTTGATGTTAATGCAAGTATCCACCTATTCGCCATATCATAAGACTGTGTTTTATATTATTATGCATCATTATTTTCTAATCATTGCTTGTAACTCTGCAAACCAAATGCCAGCGGATTAAGACTAGGGCTATCAGTTGTGATAAAGTCCGATGTGTCAGTTTCTAACCAAGCTTGGTTGATTCATGGTCGTGGCGCATTTTTTAAAGGTTCTTTATCTTTTCTAATCTATTTCTTCAAGAGTCGTATCCCTATATCTATGTATACTGCTGGTAAAATAGAAATATTTTTAGCATCGACCACACAGCCCAATAGACGCCTATTCTTTATAATTTTGCTTTAAAACAATTCTGGCAAATAGCTGAGGTGCGGGGAGGTGAGGCACTGCTTTCTTATTGGCCCTTGCAATGACAACTCATAAAAAGAAATGTAAGATTAGGGATGAGACATATTTAATACAAACAATATATTTTATCGATATGCTTATTTTTATTTTATAAAGTGCGACATTATAACGGAAAATGTATCGCATTCTGTTATTGCACGTCACATCGCAGCTATGCAACTCAACGTCTCAAGGTCACACATTATTGCGGTTGAGAGTACTTGAATATATTAGGTCCTTACATCTGAAATTGGCGTTTTGTAGGGGAGGAACATAAGTCGAATATATTTAATGTAATTTATTTATTTAATCAAAGCATGAACCATTGTTTCCTATGCATATTTGCCATCTCATAGGCAATTCATTGATCCCTCTACTAAAAAACCATTCGAACGGGAATAAAATCTTTGAACGTGGTTTGGGCTGCCCCCTCGAAATTGTTTTTTTTTCTTTTGCTAAACGTTATTCAAATTTTAAAAAATGGTAATCTGTTGGAGTTAGGTTCAGGTGGATGCTTTTTACATTACAATTGATGCTCTTCTAATTGAGAAGTCGTCTGTTGTGCAGTATGTATTTTAGCATTGTCATGAAGCAGGAGTGGCGTAAAGTGAATAAAACAATAAAAAGTATCTTTACGCCCATATCCCCGAAGAGGTAGGCAGAGGCACAACCAGGGCACCCACGACTAGCCAAAGACACTAAATACCATAATGTAATAGGTGGCAAGCCTATCGCCAACCGGGCACATTTCCAATCCCGACCAAATTTTTTTTTATTAGAAAAAAAAAGTAGTATCTTCACGCCCATATCCCCAAAGAGGTAGGCAGAGGCACAACCAGGGTACCCACGACTAGCCGAAGATACTAAGTCCCAAAATGTGATAGGTGGCAAGCCTATCGCCAACCGGGCACATATCCTATCCCGAGCAACATTTTTTTTTATTAGAAAATTGGAAAAAATGCAATTTTCTTTTTGTTGGCTGAACCGGGATTCGAACCCGAGACCTCATGCAGTCAAGTCCAACACCCGGACCGCTAGACCACAGAGGCGATAAAACAATCTTCTGTAAAATATTGAGATTTATTTGGAATTCGCAAACCAATTTTCTCGTCTGGTTTCTTTAAACCAAATTAGATTTTTTTTTATTATCTTGTGGATACCTGATATAAATGACATGTTAATCAAATTGACTTGTTTTTATTCATTCGAGTAATTCTCACCTGAACTACGGAATATCGTCAAAATACTGTAAACAAATTAGTTTTAAAATTGTCTCAGCCCTTTGAAAAATTTATGGCATACTGCCCGCAACATCGCCTACCGGAACCAGTGTTGAATTTTGCTCTTGAAAGAGTTCATTAAAATCGGCTTAAATATTTATGAGTTATTCAATGACATAAAACAGCGCCCTCTACCGCGTTTAGTTCAGTACTGCGTCCGGGTCTGCTGACTAAAATAGATCACCTGCCCTCTGCCAGGCACCTCGTAAAAGGCAAGCACAAGTAATTGGGATTGGATTGGTAATTGGATTTCGGAAGGTAGGGAAATTAGTAGATTTGCACAAAACGCCTTACATACCGACCATAGGCCAGCAACGCACCTGTAACGTCAATGGTATATATAGGCCATTATTATCTGTTACCATTAAGAGAGCCGTGTACTTGTTCGCTGACTTCTCACATAAAAAAAGAGTAACTATCCAGTAGCCAACTCAAAACTACGTAGAATAATAAGTTTTTTATTGTTTCTGTCAGTGCTTAAATTTATCGATAAAATACATAAATACCAACATACAGTACCGGTACAAGACCGGTATCCTATTGAGGGTAAATAAATAAAAATGTCGATGAAATAGATTTGCACATTAGTCCATCACTAGCTATATGCAAACGAAAGTGATAGCTTAAAAATCACATGTGTAAGAAAGGGATATAAACACGCATCTAACAATGACCGACCAGTATATGATGAACTCCGATAAACATCAAATAATTTAAAATGTAATTATGAATGTTATTATTTTTTATTATCCAACTGAAAGTTTTACCATCTTTTCGGTAAATTGAAGTGCGGCTGTCTTTACCGTACCATTTAATAGAACAAACAGTCATTTTTAAATCTATTTTTTATTTTTTTATACAATAACTCGGACAATGTTTACAGGTCACAAACCTGGTCGATACTGTTCATATCTTTTTAAGTAATAAGCTACATAAGAACAATTACACTTAAGTGTTGACACAAACTGGTTGCCTTCAATGCGGCGTCTATAGGGATGTGTGGTCGATGATTTTTAGTCAGTAAATGAAAGATGCCCTTTGCCATTCATTTTACCAGGGCATTATTTGTTTTATCACTGAAATAATGGAAAGTGGGGCTCAGGCTGAAAATCATAAATCATACTAATATTTCCAAATACGTGACATGATCCTTTTCAATTTCTCAAGATATAAACCTTATATTTTTAGACGTTTTAGTTAGTTAGAAGTTTTAGTCGTTTTGTTACGGCAGGAATATTAGGCCTGTTGTGCAAGGTTACTGTCTGAACTCTAAAGTGGGACATGACAGAGTCATAATGACGCTGGAATAGATAAGGCAGTGGATCTCTATCCCCGGCCCACTCTTGTGGCTATTAATCCATTTAACCTTTACTGAGAGAGAGTTAAATGTCGTTCATTTTAATATCACAAAAACATGTATATTGGTTGTTATTGGTAGTTTTTTTTAATTTTTTTTTTGATATTGGAAGGCAAACCAGCAGACGGATTTTCTGATGGTAAGAAATTGACGCCGCCAAGAGACACCAAAGGTGGTAATGGTGCGTTGCCAACCTGAGGCCGGGATGTTAGGCCTCGAGCAAAATTAAGTTTACCGTCTACCTTTTACCTTATCTTACCCTCGGAACCGGAACACGTAATGACATTATGGCGACAGGAATAGGTAAAGCGGTTGTACCAATCCGGGTGAGTCGCCGCGAAACTCTACCACCTAGTCAGATGTCACGGTGTTAGTGACGGTAAGCCTATGCTCGCCTTTTACTAGCTGTCTGGCAGGAAGGCAGATGGTCTATTCTGCAAAGAAGCCCGGACCAACACGGGGAACTAGTATGTACTATTTAAATAATGCGCTTCGGCTATATTAGTCTAGTTTCGGAAATCCGAATTTATTTCGCTTAAATTTAGATTAGGTCAGCCAATTTAAAAATAAAAGTATAAAGTGTAAAGCCGAAGCGCATAATTTAAATAGTAGTACCGTACCGTACCAGACGCACGGAAATGATAACAATTTCAGGAGAGACGTGTGCTTGCTCGCTGTATTATCACATTTAAAAAAAACATAATATATAAATGACAGATCGCAAATTAAACTATAGTAAAGTATTATTTTAGTTTCGGAATAAAATGATATCAATATGCAATAAACCAATAACTAAAGCACCAAAGACCACCTTACTGGGGAAAGGAATACTGAATGATGTAGTAGACCTGGCTAGACGTTAACTTAGTACAAACGTTGGAGTTTCAGAACGTGTACAACATGTGGTCAAGGACATTAGACAAAATGAAAAAAAAAAACACAACAAATCTCTTTCTTTGTATTTACAGCGTCATCTTCGACCTATTCTCAAATTTTCTTCGGATGGGCCGAGGTTCATTATGTTAAGACACAGGTCAATAATTTGTCTTTTCCTTAATGTTTAATTTCACAAAAGTAATTGTTTTAATCTTTAAAACGAAAATTTAAACAAAATAAACAATAAATTTCGAACCAGACTATTTGGCTAGTGCGTTAATACTTAATGTACCTACTTAGCTGTAAATCGTAGAAAAGCATAAACTATATCAGACAATTCCAAGAACAATAGTACCCGATATTAAGTTTTGCCAGGACCGAGAGCCTTTAGCTCTAATTCAAACCAAGTACATGTATGACAGTATGATTGACACAAGACAATAATTGATCGTGAGAGGTGACAGCTACAAAACTCGTGTCTTCAAACTGCTTCGTTACGCTGGCTGACCGCATTCGCAACTTAGAGTAGTCGTAGAAAGAGTGGGATCGATAGGGTGTATTGGTTAAAAATAGGAAAGGTCATACTTCAAAAAGCCAGCTATATAATGTGAAAGTGAATGGATGTAGGTATATTCTTATATATAGGGATATTCTTTTAGTGTATTTATGTATTACTAAAGTAAATGATGTAAGAGTTTTAGTTGATAATGTAGAGTCTCCGAAACCGGCGTGTTTGTATTATAGGTGGACAAACAAGTACGCGAAATATCTGTCTTTTGTTACTTTTTCATAGACAAAGCAAACTGTTTGTTCTTCCATATTTAGGTACTAGGTATACTTATGACTGATGTAACCTATATTCACCTCTTACGAGCTGGATGGCAGGAAAACAGATGGGACTACACTACACAAGAAACCCGGACCAAGGCAAAGGAAACATGTCAAAATTTACGCAATTATAACTAAATATTAATTAGGTACAAAGAAACATCTTCGGAAATCTTGTGATTTAATCCTATTTATTCATATTATAACCCTTTCGAACATAAAAGTATATTTACCTCCTTAACCTCGAAGATTTAGGCAGAGGTACAACGAGGGTACCCACGACTAGCCTCTTCGGCTACTAAAGAACAGTATGTGATAGTGGCAAGAGTATCGTTGACCGGGCACGTTATTTTTATTAGAAAATTGAAAAAACATATTTTCTTTTAGTTGCCCGAAACGGGGATCAAACCGGAAACCTCTTGAAGTCGAGTCCAACACTGTGGCGTGAAATATTTATCGTCAAATATAATACCTTTGTTTTGGGGATTTTGTCAACATGTATTTTTGCCTTAAAACTTATTGAGGATTATCTCAGCAATTACTATCAAATAACAATCATTAATCATTTATGTCCGAAAACAAACATTGTGCAAACGAAAAAATCCACGCCATTGAAAGTAGTACGTGGTGTACCGAAGGGAAGTATTTTGGGACCGCTTTTATTCTTGAATTACATAAATGATCTACCAGATGTTACAAATTATCCAATGATATTATTTGCGGATGATAGTATGGCAATTTTAATGACTGCACGGATGATGTTAAGGTTATTAAGAATAATATTAATAGAACTTTAGAATTAGTGATGTAATGGATTCAGTAAAATAATTTAAAAATAAATTTTAATAAGACAAAAATTATGAATTTTAACCTTCTGCAGAATAAAAAACTAAACCTTAAATTGGACATAAAATATTATAAATTTCAAATCGAACAAGTAAACAGCATATTTTTTTTTTGGATTAACATTAGATTGTAATTTGTCATGGAAAATTCATATCGACTTAATGTGTAAAAAAATTAATCAGTTTTCGTATGCGCTTCATTTATTGAGAAAAATAGTAAGTGAAAGGGTGATCCTCATTGCGTATAATGGTTTTGTTTCATCAATAATTCGCTTTGGCATAGTATTTTGGGGCAATTCAGTAAATAAAGATATTCCTTTTAGATCTCAGAAGAGATGCATTAGATGGTGGTTAATGCATGGTCTGCGTCAAACAGACAGTTGCGAACCTTTTTTTCAAAGGCATGCTGTCTGAACAGTGCCTTCATTGTATATAATATGAAGCTGTAACATTTGAGGAAGAGACAATAACAAGGGCAAAATACAATAAGAAATATTTACTATAGTCATATTAATTCACAAAAAATCCTAGTTGTAATTGTGTGGTGGAAAAGTGTTATCATTGTAATTTATAAAAAAATATATAGGCATAATTCTTCCACCAAGTGCTGACGATGGAAAGTATACACTAGATATTTCTAAATCAAAAATTGAGGTCGTCATAATAATCGAGTGCGATCCTTTTTATTTCTAATAGTTTATTACTTCTTTGTTTACAGGAACCTTTGTAATTTATAGTGAGGAAAGTATTCCTTGATTTTGCGTCAGCAAAGTGACATTTGTTGATATAGGTGTTGCCATCGCTACCGCAAATCAATGTATAAACGAAACACATTCTTTTACAGGTTCCTTCGTGCAGAACACTTAAGTTTGGTTCGACCAACTGCGCCATCCGAATATGGTCTGCGGAAGCGTACGTTTTAAAATCTGTTCCACAAACAGGTACATTACGCATATGGACAGTATGGATCTTGAAAGTGATTAAAAACATACATATACATAGCCCTGAAAGGAGGTAAGTATTTATTAATTACATATAATTCTTTATTTATAATTTATATATTATACTATGTAGTTATATATTACTGAGTTATCTTATTTATATGTAGGTACGGTGTTGTGTAAATATGTCAGTGTGAAATAAGTTCAATCAAGTTTAAGTTTATGTGTTTTTATTTTCTGTTTTTGTATATTGGGTACCAACATATTTGATCTCTGTTAGCCTAAAGGTTGTCTGGGAGAGAATGCATATACTTAGCTTTTAAGTTCGCCTTTTGTACTTATAATTTTTATTTGTGTACAATAAAATTTAAATAAATAAATCTGTATATTGCAACTTTGTTGTTGGTTGTTTAGTGGTATAGATTCGCTCCCCCTCCCCCTAGTAATCATAACGTAGACCCAAGCTAAAATGACATACTCTGGGGCAAAATACTACGCTGAACTTCAGTGGTCAGTGATGTCATTTATGCCTCAAAGTTGACTAATTCCAATAGCCATTTCGAACTATCGCCAGGTGAATGTGGATAGTTCCCAATTGACGAGTTTTCGTTCGAGTTAGGGGTCAACCATAAATAGGATAAATATCTAACCAAATTTTAGAGAAGCTAAAAACTTTTACTTCGTAATTATTAACGAAATTAACACACGATTTAGTTTGTTTTTATTGGTCATTTTACTGAAAATTATTTAAGAGTAGGACCCACAACAAACACTTAACAGAAGTGAAAACTCATTGTCATTACATAAAGTAGAAATTTAAAATATTAATACAATGAATATAATTAATATTACCTGATGTGAAATTCATTTTATAATACTTCGTATATATTAACATTTATATTCCAACACTCGAAAATGTAACAAAGCACATTGAAGTCCTGAAGTTATACGGCCTTTAATTGAACAGTAACAATTTATTCACAGTAATATTGCGCATTTGACATACCTATTACAAGAAATTGCCTTTTACTTACTGATTGCATTACAGAATTTTATTACAAAAACATATATTGATTTTAAAGGAATTTCTAATCATTTATTTCAAAATCCATGCGTATATTAGAATTAGGTAGGTACTAATCGGATAATTATATTGTGATTAGTTATAATTGTTGGATTCAATGTGAGGTAACTTATTACGATAATAAGTTTCAAGGTGTCGCACTTAAAGTACCTACCATGTTTCGGTTGCTGTTCCGGTTGCTGTTCCAGTGATGGATTGTAGGCTGTGACAGAATCGTCGTAGGAACCTCGTACAAGGTCGATGTGAAACAGTTATTATAATTAGGTCCACAAACTGGTTAGAGATACTTTTTAGGTCTACGCATACCTAAGCGGTACAATATTTATTTGATAGAAGAAGGCGTTACTTTGCGGAAATCCATACTTAAATCTAAACAAAATTATTTAATTTGCAATTTTCCAGGTAAAATCTAAAACATTTCTTAATGTCTTTTATTTAATATTCTATATAAGCCAGGGTCGCCTTGTGTATAACAGTAAGTTTGTGCAAAGTAATATTTGAATTTTGAGTGGATTATCGAAAATACCCCTTACCGCTATAATAAATTTGTTTTTCATAGCATATGTATAAATTATAAAAATATCTAAAAGTACCTATCTATTAGGTTCGTTTAAGAAGCGTTTGTGTATACTTAGTATATGTTACAGTGCTAAAAAAGGTGCATTAGCGCGGTGTAAAACTGGGTTGAATTTTCCTGCCTCGATTTGATAGCTGTTATAATTTCGAATATTCCATGGCACACATTATCTACGTGTAGAACAAGCTGACTCAACAGAGGATCGCGATATCTAGCACTCGGTACTCTCTGTAAAATTCGTAAGGGACTTGGCGTGAAGATATTTGTATGTGTGATATGTGTAACAATCATAAAATTAGAAATTTTCAATAAAGGCCGATAGAAACTAAGAACCATCTCGATCATGTCAGCTTTCAAACAAAAATCGTATCAAAGTCGGTTCATTCATTTAGGAATTATGATTCCACTGACAGACACACACAAAAATACGTCGAGCTCATAACACTCTCTTTTTCAGTCGGTGGCTAAAAAGGGAAGTAAGGTTAAAAGCTAACAAGTAGAAGTTGGGTAAAGTTCTAAACACTAGAACTTTCTCACGAATATAATGTATAAATTTTAGGAAGGTAATTATAAGTAATATTCAAATTTGTCGGAATTGAGTGTTTAAAAAAAGGTGCTATTTTCTAATAACACGAAATGACAAATTCCCAAACGTCCGTCGTAGACAAGTTTATCATGATGCAATATCAGACAGAGCATGTTTACAATTGGCAGCGGCCCACGTGGAACTTCCAAGGCGCTGAACACCATAACCTAGTTTAATGCTGCGGTTATCTTAATTCAAATGCCAACAATACTTGATGAAGTTATAAATATGTAGACTAAGCATTTAATTTGACCTTGACCAAAAATAAGCATATCATATTTATATTATTAAACGCTGTTTACCCGCGTCTTTTCGTATTCGTATAGGTACCCGATTTTCCTACAAACTCATCCCATCCAACATTATGGTCTTGAACTTGATATAGGGTTGACTTTTGAAAAACGTATATGTTTGAACACGGGTCTTTAACTTTATGCATATTAAATTTTATTGAAATAAGTCCATTGGTTTAGCTGTGAAAACAGATAAACAGACATTCACATTGTAATGGCGATAATTTTGTTGCTCACTCCTAAACTAATTTTCTTTCAACGAACGCAATAGAAAGAGACAAAAAGTGAATACAATTGTCAGCTCTCACGCAAACATACGTAGATGTCCTTACTTTTACTTTGTTGGTACCTTTTTTTGAACAACTAAAACGTTATCTATAGCTAACTTCATCATGTCGGTTTTTCGTGACGGTGTGCGTGCGCATCGTAAAAATTTACCGTCATCATTTTTTCCTGACGCACCAAAAGAAGTATAACTTCAAAAATCTCTTTATTATTAGCATATAGTCAGTGTGAATAATACGCAGCTAGATAATATATAATATATATCGTAATGCAACATCAGATCACTGAGCATGTGTTTACATCAGACTGCCCACGCTACACTCTGCAGCCTCGGAGTACCATAGCACTTGCACCATTGTGATAGACATCTTAATGTTTTCTTAACATCTGGACAAAGTCATGGTGAAATATGTCTTGCAGTCAAGTTATTGAACATTTTATAATGTTGGTCGTTATAACGTATAATATTGAAGCGGAATAATTATTGGTGAAAGTAGGTACTTGTAATAGATTAGGTGATTATTTAAAATGTAAAGTTTGTATTTTCTGTTACAAAAATACATATACATTAGGTAGGATGATAAGGTTAAATGAGCAAGTGGGCACCTGATGGTGGGTAGGTTACTGCTAATCTCCCAATTAGGAGTATCACAGATGCGTTGGCGGTCTATTAAGAATGACTGATTTGTCGATGCACGTAGGTACAATTCTAAATAATTATACTTATCATTATTATTATAAAAAAGTCAATAGTAATTTGAAAATGTCAAAAAGTTTTTTTTTTTGTAAAATGCAAATGGCTGCAATTTTCATATACTGCAATTAACATACATAAGCCTGCGTATAAACTAATGCGTAGGCCTGAAAATACTCCCGACCTGTTTCTATTGCTCCAAGTATGTCCCAGAACAGTATATCGTAGTACTCAGAGATACTGAAACATCCGATCGTACCACTTTCCATAAAGGTAAGTATGTTTTTGCTTTGTGGGTAAGGGAATAGTCTGATGTTTCAGTCGCACTTAGCTGTATCATAATATCGATACCTCCTCAGTATACTGCGTCAACTAACAAATTTAGGTATTTTAGTTATTTTGCGTAAATGTACGTATAAAACCAGGATCCTGACTTTAGTGTTAAAAAAAAATTTAAAATATCTATAGTCTCCAAAATAATTACACGTATACTAAATCAATTTCAATATCTGTTACAATCGTACATCGTATACTGAGCCAAATAACATCGTACCAATGTTCGCGGGACGCGAGGGGTGGCGCATTGATACAAGTTCATTGTGGCTCAGTATACGATAGTATACGATGAACGATGTCGACTTAAGTGATAACACGGATTTGTTGCAGAATATCCTTTCTAACGCTTCTATATTATTTCCGGATGATATTTCTTGCTCCTCACTTTTAGTACCGAATAGTTACAATATAAATCAAAAAGAAGATCAATCACCATCAGTCCTAGAAAACGCCCCAGATAATACGCTCATCCAACATAATGATATTGAAGGTGGTTGTGATATTACTCTAGTACCATCGCCATACAGTTCTTTTGCCTCATCACCTATTCATTTTGAGTTAAATGATAGTCCAGTGGTCGCCTCCCCTGCAGCCGATATTAATGACATCACATTTTCACCGGCCAGCAACATCAAACCTCGTAAGCAAATTTCGTGAGCTAAAGAAGATAAAAGAAGCCTAAGACAACGTTTTCAAAATAAATGGAAGAATCAGGAGAGGAAATATAATGTTAACAGAGGTTTGAAATATATAAGTAGAAATGGAAGAGTGCACGGTAAGAAGGTTATGAAATATCCTTGTCCCGCAACTTGTCGGAGGAAATGTAGTGAGAAAATAACAGAAAATATTCGGCAACGAAGTTTGATAAGTTTTGGAGTCTTGGAGACCACTCAAGACACTGGGATTTTTGGCCAATTGTATTTTCAAACTCAAAGACTACAGGTTCTGGTCCGACAACTGTAGGGGCCGAAATCGAAACAGAATTGGTTTTTTAATGTATGTGATAGCCAGTTTAAGGTTTAACATAGATATTAGCCATCGTTTTCTTATAGTGGGTGACACTCAAAACGATGGTGATAGTATGCACGCTTTAATTGAAAGGTAGACGAAAAATAAATGCTCTATACGCCAGATCAGTAGTATACAGCCTTCAGATTTACTAAATCCGATGAAAACCCCTACAAAGTCACTGAAGTGTCTCAAGATTTGATAAAAGACTTTAAATCACAGCTGAAATGTATAAAAAACTGGACAACTACTGATGATGGACATAAAATGCCCTGGAATAAGGTAACGGAAATAGCAGTTAAAGCAAAAAACCCATATGGGATATTTTACAAAACTGTAACTAGTTTTAGTTAACAAGAAGACGCTTACAAGTGGATCTTTGTAAGACCCTAATAATTTCTTAAGAGTATCATTTATTTTTTAATAGCGATTTTTATTTTGTTAAACCATTGATATTTGTAGTTATTTAATAAAACTTATAGCTATTTTTTGAGAATTCAAATGGCCTAGACTTTTCATATTGTTGTTGTTTATTTTTATTAATCTAGTTTAACTTAAGAAATGTTTATTACTTATTATTGTCTTGAGGATGTACCTATATTAGATATAATTTAGTTGATTGTTTTTGAAATGATACTTTAATGTAGTTGCTACCTTTATTTTTAATATTTTAATGTTGCTTTGTTTAACTTGTAGCCTTTTAGTAAATCTAATAGTGTTTCTGCTTCATTATAGCATAAATACATTGTGATTATTATTATAGTGCATTCGTTTTTTTCTGCAATGATTTTTCCTATTCTCTACTAATTCTATTTTTTGTAAATTTAGCCACCGGCCTATGCATTTACTTGTTGAATATAAGTTAGGATATTCGACAAAATGAATGCTAATAACACAACAGTATTACGAAGATAAATATTAGCTGAATTGGGTAAGCTCATAATCATCTCTTAAAAAACATTAATACACTGGTAAATCTAACACTCATTATGATATATGAAATAAAATAAGTCATAAATAAGATTAGGTTAACTATTTTAGACCAGTATACTATGAAGATCCAAATGCTTACATAGCTAACTACTTTCGTAGTATAGTGAGTCAAATGACATAGTTTCAACATTTTATTATTTAGTGGAACCAAAATCCCGAATATAACTAATAATTAGATAATAATTATAAAACTACAATCATATTTCATAAAACATTTTTATAAACCATGGATTTTGATGTACAACGTATACTAATTTAACTGGTAGTTAAACCATTTAAGCATTAGGTGCAGTCAACGTATACTCAGTCATCTACAAAAAAACACATTTTAAATAAATTTTAGCAAAATCATTTTATACTAACGGAAGAGCTATTAAACCGTATTAAAAAAACATTATGTTTATTTCAAAATAGTTAAATTTCATAAAAATACAAACAGTTTCCCTTCAAATCGCTCTCCTGTATAATTACTAAAATGTCAGTTGACTCATTATACTTAGGAGGTATCGATATACTGTCCTGATACGTACTTAGCACCGGCAGAATAGGCTGTCAGTTTAAATTTACTTTTCAAACCATTGATAAAAATCTTCTACTAGTTGTGCCCTGGTTGAGCTCTGCGTACCTCTTCGGGGATATGAGCGTTAATATATACAGCCTTATGCGAATGGGTTTCGAACTATCCCACCCCAACTTTCGTCCGTTTCGGCAGGTAATATCGGAACTATAGAAACATGTTGGCATTCTTTTTAACGTTTCACATACGTAATATACAACATTAAAATTGCAGTCTTATTTAGGAAGTTGGAAAAAAAACTACTTAAATATTTTCAAAATTTTAAATGGCACCCAGAATGGCACTTCACTACATACTTAGTATAAAACAAAGTCACTTTCTCTGGCCCTATGTCCCTTTGTATGCTTAAATCTTTAAAATTGTGCAACGGATTCTGTTGCGGTTTTTTTAATAGATGAAGTGATTGAAGAGCAAGGTTTATGTGTATATTCTAAACCCGCGCGAAGCCGGGGCGGGCCGCTAGTTAAAATAAACTGATATTAAACTAATGTTACAAAAATCCAAGCAATGTAAAACGCGGGTAGGTAAGTCAGACGGTTCAGAAGCTCTTATTCTATCAGTGCACTGTGCCATGATGTACTTATACATACTTAGTCTGGCCATAA
>NJDD01003866.1:8632-27017 GCA_002245505.1 Calephelis nemesis | reverse complement strand
ATGCACCACTTCAAGAAAATATGATCAATGAACATTGAGCCTTATACGTATTTATATAAGTAATGTATATCATGGTTCCGAGGTGGCTTTTGAGTTACGCTTAATAATTCAAAGATTATTCGTTCATGTTGACGACCTTATCGATGAAGTAGCTCCCAGTAGGATGTTAAAATGTATGTAGGACCATTTCGGAACCATTTGCTACCTTTCGAAAGAAGAATGATCAATTCAACGTGATGCCCATTGAAATTGTTGGAGCCGGTTTTTGTAGTTTTACTTCGCTCATATATATTTTACATAAGAAATAGTCACGATATTGTATTGTTCGTGGATAACAATTTAATAATATTTAAAGTAAAAATGCGGATGGGATAACGAAGTGAACAAAAAAGTTCATTGGTTAACAATAAACAAGCTTTTTTCTTAAACTGTAATAAAAAAAGTATTACAAGTATTATAAGTACCTCGTATGCTTCCTGAGTTATGGGGGCGGAAACGAGAAGAATAAAGTTTTATAACTTACTGCCCTAAAAGATATCCAATAACCACCGGCTAGCGACGAGAATGTTTCATAGGTACCGACGATAAAAAAAATCCCAACCCATTTGCGATACATGCAGTATGTAGCAGGTAAGGCAGAAACTATTTTTTTTTTGTTACATATATTTGTATGAACACTTTGAATTTTCATAAATATGTGACCTGAAAAAATATGGCTTCTAGAAACTGGCATAGTTCGAAGTGTCTTTTTAAAATTGTTGCAAGACAACAATGTGTTTAGTGACGGTGATGGTGATATATGAACATATACCATATACCAATACCGTTGAGGTGCGTGCCACATAGAAAGTTTAAACAACCAGCAGAGGAAACGTTTGATCATTGCCTTATCCATCATATTATTCAAAGCCTGAAAACCGGTTTAATGTTTAATCGTTGTAATAACTAGTTTTCGTGTTTTACTAACATTACATCAGCGCGAATTTACATATTTTTTATTTGTGTGAAATTAGTTAATCTTCATAAAAGGTTTCCATGTGTGTATCTGTTGAAGTTTGAGTACACTTGAGGATGAAGGATTCAGTCGCAGACTTCTTTATTTAAAATTTGTTAATGGATTAAATTAGCTGAAGCTAAATAAGTATATTTCATTCTTTGGGACGTAAATACATATTTAAAATTCACTGACAATAATTAGGCACCCTTGCATAGCTACTTGTCTTTTGATTTTAATACTAAACACTACGACCTTTGTCTTGACGCCTAAAGAAATGTTATAGTAGATGATAGCATCCTCACTTGTTCCTGCCCCCATAATGACAGTGCTTATTATCTTCATGTTCCGTACTGGATAATAGAGTATCTAGTAGAAATACACACTTGGGCTATGACTCGGCCTCAAGACAGCCATGCACCAATAACATCTGTGGTTTGGTAAGGCAGACCCGGATGTATCATTCTTTGAGCTTTTACAGCTATCAATTTGTTCAAATATTCGTATACTCATGTTTGTATGTGTGATAAAATAACTAACTGAAAGATTTTGCTGTCGCAGAATCGTGAGTTTCAAATCGCTAATTGTAAATAGACGTTTGTGAGTGTCGTAAAACTATTTCAAATATCCACTAAATACAATAAGGCTTAGTAAAGTTGCAAAAACCGACTCCGACTGCTTCATTGGGGGTGACGTCACGATTTGATTATTGTTTTTTCAAAACATAGCAAATGATTCCGAAATGGTCCTAAATAAATACAGTCAAATTAAGAACTTCTTCCTATTTTGGAGTTGGTTAAGAGTATGATCAACACATTTCAATTTGGCTTGCTAATTATTTAATTTGAAATCGGTTGAAAGTAGCCTTCGTCATCGCATAACTTCTTATGTGCTTTAGGAATTGTTTCAGTTAGTAATTATTACAATCAATTACATATCCTGTGCTTCCTGCAGGTCAATGACTTGTCTACTCCTTAGTCGCCACCATGGTCCATGGCACATTTGGACACGCTCGACGACGCGGCGGCTCTGGATCTCACGAGAGGAACAGGCTCAGGTTACCGGCTCTAAAGAAAATCTACAAAAACTTGTCTACAATAGACAGTGCGCTTTAGTGTTTTTGCTTTAACCCGACACCTGCAGTCGTTTTGTTTTAACAGTTCAGGCTATTCGCAGTTTTACGTTTAGAGCCTATTTCATCTGTCGACAAAATTTGTTTCATCAAAAATGTTGTATTCGATATACAAAAACAATCTGAATGACTTCGACAAGTGCTAGATACACTTATCAAAGTCTAAAATTTGACGAGAGTTTATAATATCTTTTTTCGTAACGTTAAATTAGTAACTGACTCGTGCTACTAACATTAGATAAAACGAAAAAATAAAATTTGGCATATGGCTAATAAGTTTTGCTGGAAAGTTGCCTATCCCGGCCGTAAGCTTGCGGCGCACCGGTGACATCAACGGTGAACAAAGACCCATGCTTTTCGATATTTTTTATAACATAACAGAAAGAGATTTCATTTGTGCTGTTTATATTTATGCTATTTTCAAAGCAGCCTTATTGTCACACATGTCATCTACTCACTTGACTTATTTTTGATTTCGGCTACAATTAGTCATGTGATAAAATATATTGTGTAAGGTTTGGTCTACCCCAGAAATAAAAACATGAGCTTATTAGTTTTAACATTCATTTCGATGTCTATAAATTGAATATCTTTAACTCACACCCACGTCTAGAGCATGTGATCTTCTTGGGTAAATAATTTGGTTTTTTTAGTTGGAAAATAAATATTTGATATCTACTTATCTTTGACCGCCTCGTTGGTCGAGTGGCTAACGTACACGCTTAATAACATCGACCAAAATGCGAGGCTCAGGTTCGATTCCCGACGGGGGGCAGGCATTTGTGTGATGAACATTTAGATGTCTGCATTTCCGGATCTGGGTGTTTATTAAATATATTCTGGTATCTATTTAAGTATTTCTATGTATTAGAATCGTTGACTAACACCCATAACACAAGCATATAATTTGCTTACTTTGGGGTTAGATTCAATTCGTGTTATTTGTCCAGGGATATTTATTTATTATTTATTATCTATATATATACTAAAACTGTAGTACAGTGAATTCCGTACGACACTGAAGACATTTTTTAAAAATAGATGCAGGCGACTGAAAAATCGCAGCAAAACACATTTTTAGCATTTAAAGATTTTTTGCCTGTCTGTCTGTATCTTGACCGCAATTCAGGCCAAATGTATTGTACCGATTGAAAGAAACTGACTAGTGGTTACTCTGTGTTGCGAGGAAGGTTATAGAAAACTTTTAAAATTTCCGTTCCGTGGGAGAGGAGTAACTGTCAAAATGTAAATTGGGCTAAAATTCATTGACGCGTTATCCAATTAAATTTGTTCATTTAATGATTATTTTGGTAAGTGCTTTCAGATTATCCCGTCATTTTTTTCAAGTCATAACTTTTGTAGTTATGTAGTACATACATTATTAATTAATGATTCATAAGTTTAACTTACGAAATAAAAAATCCGAAATTGGGCCATGACATTAAAATATATTTACATAGATCTACATAGATAGATTAAAATATATTTATCTAGATCTGTAAAAATGTCGTGTGAATTTTTAATTGATTAAGGAAGGCGTTATTTTAAAAATCCATTCTTGAATACAAATAAAATTATTCAATTTGCTATTTAAGAAAAAAAATTCCTTACGCCCATATTCTCGAAGGGGTAGCCAGACGCACAACCAGGGCAGCTACAACTAGCCGAAGACACTAAGTCCCACAATGTGATCAAGTCTATCGTCAACCGGGCACATATCATATCCCGAGCAACGTTATTTTTATTAGAAAATTGATAATATTCATTTTCTAACTTTTTTGTTGCCCGACCCAAGGATCGAACCCGGGATCTCAAGAAGTCAAGTCTGACGCCTTACCGCTAGACCAAAAAGGCGGTTTGCAATTTCCGCTAAAAAATGTGTATATATTATAACGCGACAAACTGGAAAGACGGTACGTAGTGAGTGGTATGTATTCTGGTAAGGTACCGAAAGCCGAAGACCACACATCCAGCTCAACACATCACATACACACCACTAAACTGTTTTATTAGCACTTACGATACACACACTACTAAAAACTTAAAATTTGCTTCGCAACCGAAGCATCATTTAGAAAGTTCGACTGAATTCAACGATGATCGGTTATTTAGTTTGTACTCGATAAAACGCTTTAACTTTTTGGGAGGAAATTTCAAAGTAAACAGTTTTAATTAATTAGGTAATTAGTGCAGTTTTATAGTAATATAGTAATATATATAGAATTTTGAAAGGTGTAGAAAATAAAAATAAAACCAAATAACTTCAAATCCGGAATGTAGAGTAGCAGTTGAAGGTACAGGTCATCCTACATATTCAAATATATCTTCACATCAATTCCACCCTGCAAGCTAGGCAGAGTGCATCCATTGCCATTCGAATAAAGTTTGCCGGTCGAATAGTGTAAGTTTGCAGACATTAAAAACAAATAACTAAAAAGTTAAGTCGGTTAACTAATAACTAACACCGTAACTCGCTCGTCGAGGGATTAGCGTATGCCCCTAACTCCACCGATGAACATTTAGATATCTACACTTCCGGGTCTGGGTGTTTGTTACATTTATTCTGGTATCTATTTAAGTATTTCTGTATGTTAATCTCATAATTAATACTATGAAACTTCATTGATAATGTTGATGGATATATAAAAGTTTAAAACAAAGATGTTTAATCTCTTGTCGTTTTACTTATAACAAATAACATTTGAGGTTAATGTTGACATTCAGTAAATATACTAGGCGTTACCAAAAATAAAACCATTAGTAACATTAAACAAGTAAACTGTTATTTAATATTTCTTATTAATTCACTTTCTCTCGTGCAAACCGGTGTTTTCTATCTAGAATATTTTCTTCCGCTTTCAACAAGTCTACGATATTTTCTAGGAAGCTCTATCGAACATGAATTATTGTTTGACACTTATGAGATGCCGTATCTTATAAAGGGACAAGATTATTTATTATAAAAAATTACGAGTAAAACTTTCTAGTCGATTACAATAATTTTCTTTTTTTTCGCGAATGTTTTTCTGATACACTCGAATTTTGGATACCGATGTCAGAAAAGAGCATGAGATAAAAAGAATAAGATAAAGAAATAAGAATTAAAGAAATTAGAGCGTTACTGACAACCTGTGATGTACGCTCGCTGTCTGCATTCGTAACAATGGCATAAGAGAAAGAGTGGGTTTGGTGTTAAAACATGAGAGAGTATGCGCTGGTTTGGTCGTGTAGAAAAAATGACGAATGAAAGGTGGATGTAGGTACCCGGAGAGACCTAGATTGGCATTCTACGATTAAATTGCTCGGATGTTATCCCAAGGTGGTGCCGTTTGTCTTTTTCATATTAAAAACTTCGAAACCGAGGTGTTCGTAAGAAAAGGTCAACGAATGTGGCGGTCTGCAGATCTACACTCGATCATAAAGGCGGTAACCAAATGATGAATTCGATACTTTACATGTGTAACAAGAATATTTTATATCGCAGATCTAACCACATAAGCTTCTGTTTCCAGTAGTCTAAAAATATAGAAGGGTTTAAGGTTTGATACACTTAGTGCCGCTTGCACGTTTCGGGGTTAAATTTAATATTTAGTTATTCTGTCAAATATACAGGGATTTGACCCTAGTTAGAAGTAAACTCAGAGTTAAATAGCTAAACCAGGAACGTGCAAGTGGCCCTTATGGAGCTAAATAACTAGGTAGCCAGAGTTTTACATTGTTAATGCCTGTGTTGCTCGAGTACTTGCGCACCTCTCTCAAGTGGGTTGTGTTTGCACAGATGATAGCCCAGAACGTAATGTAGTTGGCGTGACAAAAATTATTATCAATGAAATGTGTGCTCTTATAATGTGCTATGTTTAAACGGTAAAATGTTTGTTTTGTTTGGATAAACACATGGATAATCCCTACTTAAAATTAAATTAGTTCATGCGATGATAAATTAATCTAATTTATCAACCCAAGCAATATTTTTTTAAATCAATTTTCAAGATTTTTAGTAAAAGAATTTATTATACCTACTCTACCTACCTCTTCCTACTTCGCATGAACTAATTTAATTTTAAGTAGGGTTTCAATATGCCAGGTCGCAAGTGTTTGTAGGTACATATGTTTTGTTTTCAGGCCAAAACATCCGATTCAATTTTAATGAATTTAAGAAAAAACATAGGTCAGAGCTCGGAGAAGTACCTACTTAAGAAACATTTTGTCGCCTTATCTTAATGGTTTTGCCACTCGGAATAGCATTAATAGTCACGACGCAGGCTTGAGTTTGTGGCCAGTGTATACCTACTAACATATTATTGGATCATATTCTTTATGTTTTACTTTTTTGTGATAACAAAATAAGCACAATTGAGTAAATTTTCTTTGATTTGAAAATTTGATTTTTAAGTACAAATTATTATTGACAAAATCGAGTCAAGTCAGACAATTTTGGTACATCGAAAGTTTTGATTGTATTTTTTTGGCGATGCAAAATTTAAGACAAAATGTTTGTTCGATGTTTTGGTTCATTTTGAAACTCGCAAAACATATTTAATATTTAGTAATATTTAAGCCATTCTGCTACCTATTAGCACTCATTCTTAGTTAATGCTGTAAGGTTATGGAACTCTTAACATATTATTGAAAAGTAAAATAGCCTGAAAAATAAACGGATGATCATCCTTCCGCTGATCCCTCTTTCTTTCTTCTCCCGAGTGGCTAGGTTTGGAAACGGTGGTAGTTTACGGTAGACAGGGTTAAAATTGTTAACATTTTAAAATTGTTTATAAGTTATAATTCAAATTGTAATAAGAATAAAATATTTAAACATTGTATATATAACTAAATAATCAGTTTTCAAAAATATTTAAATATTTGCACACCACAATGTGGTAGAATATGTTGGAAAGCTTAAATAATTTTGTAACAACTTCAACACACATATTCCGCAAATAAATATATTTTCTTTCTTTCTTTGTTTCCCCTGCAGACGGCAAGGAAGTGCAGTAATTCTAAGAACTCGCGGAGCAGTATTGCCGCAGGTTCTGTAGAATGAAGATTTGTATGCAGAAAGTAAGAGCACATTTGATGACGCGTTGTACACCCGCAGCGGCCGCGGTTGTTTGCGGTTCCCGCGGCAGCGGTCGCCCGCCCGTATAATCGTACAAGTTATGATTTCAACCGCGACGATTATGTGACCGCACAAACTAACGGTCTCGAGAGTTTTTGCGTAAAACCGCAGTTCCACGACCACCGCGGGCGCGGGTTAAAACCGCTCCGTGAGTTCTTAGTCTAATACTACAAAAAACGTCTATTTCATTGGGTACTTGGCGAATTAATAATTCTTTTTCGAAAGATAGAAAATTAGCCATTTATAATATAATGCCAAATTAGTTATATTAACACCTTACAAGTAGCTTTTGAGTTCGTACTTAATAATGCATATACATAAATAAAAAATAATAATGAATGAAAAATTATTACACTATCCAATCTATCACTATCATAAACCTAATATAGGCCGATCATGATTTATCTACAAAAAATATCTATCAAAATCGGTTTGGCTATCGGTCAAGTAATCGGTTAGCAAGCATACAAAAAAACACAGTCGAATTAAAAATCTCGAGTCGGTTAAAATAACTTGTCGCTGAGACTAGAAAGTAAAGCCAGTTGAACAAGTAATTCTGCCGGCACCCTACACTCCCGACCGGAACACTTCAATGGCGAATACTGACGGTATGGCGGTGACAACAATCCGGACAAGTCCCTATAACATACGACCACCTAGTATGTCTGAATGTCCTGGGAACTGCAACATATCAAGTATAATTAGTGTGTGTGTTCAGGTGTGGTTGTAAATAATGCACAAATTGTTCTAATCTACTATCATACTTGTAAGTTTGTTGGCGTTAGTCAACGATACTGATACATAACGATACATATATATAAGTACATAGATATACATATTAAATTTAATGAAATCGCAGCCCTGAGAATGTTCGGTAATGTTAGTCGGAAACTCTGACCCTTTAAAATATATTTGTGTCAGTACATATTTGGTTACTTAATGTTTTGGGCACGTATTGCATTGGTGACACGGACACCTGTTCAAAGTAGGTTGGTATATTGTACAGCAAGCGGTGGCGTATAAAGTTTTTCATATATTATTTTTTCAAATATCTAAGAAATAATTAGAAGTAATGTTATAGACCTGTAATTGTTGAGGGGGGGGGCAAGAACTGTACCAGTTATTTACTGAGAATACACCCTTGCAATTAAATAGCAGCCTAATTTGTAGGTAATAAAAAACAAGCAACATACATATTAAAAATACATACATTATGCAAACTGAACAAATTATTCAAGTAACATATTTATGAGAGTATATTTTTATTAGATAGTAAGGCACACAAACAATCCGGTCTCTAACTATTAATAAATTATATTGTGCTGTTTTTGAAATGGATTTCTAAGAGAAATTAACATGTTTTTTTTTTTAATTTCTAATAACTACAACACGGCGTCTATAGACACCAAACATTGTATGATTTTCCAACCTGATTCCTGAAGCTGTGGTATTAGTAAGTTTACTGACTACTTTAACCTCCAGACTGTTACACGACAATGGCGAGTACTGACTGTAAGATTTCAGAAATAAATGTGACCAATCCCAGCGTAATGACAATTATATAATAATAATGTAATATATAAATAATATAATAATAATAAACAATAATCATGTGCACCATATTGGAATGGTATTTTTGAGGATGGTAGAATTACAATAGAGACAAAAAAGTAAACTGGTTGTTTGATTTAAGATAAAGAACATAACATTACAGGGTGCGAGTTTGTTAAATTGTACAATTAGTAGCTACCAATTCGGAAATACGTTTATTTGTACTATGTTAGAAAACAATCGCGGGGAGCCTGATCAAATCTTAGATTAAGCTTCTAACCTTTGGCCTTTGCATTCCTTTGTTATAAACTTGATCAATTCATATTCTACTCTCAGACTCACCCAAAATAAACAATGGTAGTCTCCCGTGACTGCCACCAAACCATTTTAATCAAAAGCGGCTTGTGTTACTTTTGCATGTCAGATCTTAGCAACAATAATAAATATTTCTGCACAAGTTACACAAATTGAATCTCAGCCCAAAGTAAGCAAATTTGTGCAAAGTAGTGTTTGTGTTATGTATTTTAGTCTACGATTATAAAACATAGAAATACTTAGATAGATACCAAATGTTCATCACACAAACGCCTGCCCCCGTCGGGAATCGAACCCGAGCCTCGCGGTAGTTCAATGTGGTTAGGCGTGTAAGCGAGTCACTCGACCAACGAGTCGACTGTTAGATGTGTAGCTTCTGATTTTGTTGATACCAAAATAGATCACATTGTCATTAATACACATTACCCGCGTCTACCTTCGCGTATCAAATTTATCTCGCTCTTCCGTGGGAACCCGTTTAGATGTTGGGATGAAAAGTAGCCTGTGTCACTCTCTAGCCTTCTCCAAGTTAGACCATAACATCTCTCCGTTCCAGTAGGAAGTAGTTTCCTAAATTTGATGCCTAAAATTAATTTAAGTAGAAATTTTGAGTCACGTAAAATAATAATTAACCACATTCATACCTCACTTCGAAGCATCATTAGTTACCTGTCATGTTGATATAGCGTGATGGCACGATTGTGTGGAGCAAGCTAGGAAGATTGGCAGGTTCGATTCCTGTGTCGGGCTATACATCAATGTGATACGACCTGACGTAACATAATAATTACATTTAATTACAGTCTATATTCTTTGTGTATTGTTGATTTAGTGATTTTCGTTATGGAACATTAGAGTTTTTATTATATCGATATAATCACGGTTTTGCGGTTAGTAAGCATTTAATGTTGTGCAAGTTAGAAACTATTATTTTTGTTTTTATGAGGAAATATTTACAATTGAGCATTTATTACTATTCGAATTTACAACAATTCTTAGTGATTTTACTTAAAAGCAATTTTTAAATATAAACCTACGTATCCTGTCGAGGTCAATATTGTATAAGACGTAGGGAGCTAACATTTTTGAACAATTTAACATAATGTATATTACCTTTCACTCTATTACTGAACGTTACCTAGCCTTAGTGACATACTAACCGACACTTGCCCCTTATAAACTACTTGGGGGCTATATTTTTCTAAACATAGGACCTATAAGAGTGTTGTAACGAGAGTGTGATGATAATAAAAAAAAATGAAAATGTATGTATGTAAATAAATATACTTATTGTAAAGTCATTTTAACAAACACCCCAAAAACATTCATTTAAACACATAAGTAATGAAACACATGTCTCGTTCTAGAATCGAACCCGAGCTTCCTCGATAGCTATTAACTAGCATCGGGCATGTCATTCACGTATCGACAAATAAGGTGGTCATATTATAAATCTGTAAAATTTATGTCCTTACATTGAAGCTGTTTAAAAAATCTTAAACTTTGAAACTACAGATTAAATAAACTTAAAATGATGTTGTCAGTGTTCGTTGCTGTTGTATTTCAATTTAAGGAATAAGGTATCCAGTAAACTGACATGAGTTTATTTTAGAGCCCAGCCTCAGATATACAAAGCAATGTGAACGTCTCATTTTATGGTGACTTGTATTTCATACCCTCAGAAGGTCTAGCAGCTTGCTTAACATTTTATAATATAAAAAATAATGTAGATTAAACTACTTCACTTGCATGTAGTTCTTCTTTCACTAGTTCATTTTCAATACAAGTATAGTTTAGTGTTTAGTTCTGCAAAGGCTCGAACGAGTTGATAGATTAGCCTGAATTTTCTCGTTCTTCGTAACAAAAACATAGCGATATCATTAAGAATTTTATAATTTACATCTTCCATAGTTTATTACGCAGAGAGAAATTTATTCAGAATAAACGTGATATATTATACAATAGCATGTAATCACGTTTGTTACATTTTTATAAATGCAGTGAACTAGGTACATATAAACTTGTGAAAATTTTTTAAGAAAATTTAAACATTGTAAATTTCCCTTTCTGAGGTGTACATCCCAAAGGCTACTAGACACTTTTATAATTAGTTTAATTGAAGCCATTGCACGTTCATTAACAAACAAGTGAAAAGAGAAGATTTGCTTCCGAGCGACGAGACTGATTTGAACAAGTGAATTAGATTAAAGGGCTGAACTAAACGAATGATATATTTCGACTTGGACAAAATACATGTTTATAACTTTCAATTCAATGACAACAATCTAAATAGATTGGCTTTAGACGTAATACGAAAGTTATATCAAGAAGAATAAAACAAAATTGTAAATCTTATGTTTGCGAGATTATACAAGGGCATCATTACAATCCAGTAAAATAACTGATATTTGAGCAGGAATTTAATATTCTAATGCGCTTAGGAACGGATACTGGCAAATTGTAGCCGCATTCCGTGGCCTAGTCTAAGTGACTGTAACGGGTTGACGGCTCAGTATGTAGTTGTAGATAAGCTGTATGAACAAAAACGCTATGTATAATATAAACTACATTACCCAATCACGTTAAGTACCTAAGTTATACTTTTTTTTCTTTAGTTCTTGGCACTAGCGTTAGCATTTGTCATAAGTTAAGCTAAAATCGGGTTTAAATTATTCAAAATTGGTCATAACTCGTCAAAGAAAGTCATGTCAGGGTCTTGAGTAAAGCAGCCGCATTACTCAAGCTCATTTAATGAGACTATAATTTCTTCATGATATCTTTTTCAATCAATATAAACACGAAATTCAAGAATTACGAAAAAACTGCAAGCATCTTTCCTTTCGATGGCGCGAAAACGTTAAGCCACCTACTACTTTTGGCAATTGTCAAATTCTTATAAATTAAAATTGAATTTAACCCTAAAGTAAGCAAATTATATGCTTGTGTCATGGGTGTTAGGTAATGATTCTAAGACAAAGAAATACTTAAATAAATACCAGAATAAATTTAATAAACGCTCGCACCCGGACATACAGACATGTAAATGTTTATCACATATATGCCTGCCCCCACCGGGAATCGAATCCGAGCGTCGCGGTTGGTCAGTGTACTTGTGCGTATGTTAGCCGCTCGACCAACGAGGCGGTCAATGTAATAGTAATGTTCTAAAATAATGCACGATTTGATCTCAGATTAGATTAATTAATATGGGAAAACAGAAAATGGTTTGTGGTCTTTTCTTACTATTTTCCGATAGTCTCTGACTTGCTAAAATATTGCTGAAGAGCGACTTCAGCAACCTCATGAGGAATCAATAAGCACACATATCTTGTTCCACGGCATTCCATCTGCTTGTACGGCTAATCATAAAGCTCGATAAATTCAAGTTTATTAAATTAAATGAGTTTTCATTAACGCTGACCTCTCCGAACCGAGAACTCTTAAATTTGGGATACAATTTATTGTGAGAAAGGTTCGAAGAATTTGTGTGGCCGCAATAGAGTCCGCCGCCCACTTGTAGAGCTGTGGGTCGAGAGGTCCACTGTCACCGGCTACCGTTACCTGACCATGGCATGTGTATTGTTATTGTGTGGCGCCCTCGCGCTCTGCACTGACACACACAGATCATAATATATTGTAAGTAAATAACAACAAACCGTGCTTGAAAGCGAGCACAGTTTCGTTGCAGTCAACAATAAGTATATCGGACCATCAAACAACACAAATGGTAAATTATTTAACATTTAAAGTACAGTGTTTTTTAATTATTTTATTGTTAAGTGACGTATGTATTTCTTTTCGAAGTATTTCAGTACATTATTCGTTTTCTCATATTGTATTTGGACAAATGCCTCCAAAATTAAATATATATAGGTATGTACATTATAAATACTTTATTAGGTATTATATAAGAATTATAATGAATAATAAAATAAATAAGACATTACTCCATCAAGATTTTTACATTTATCTCTTTAATAAGTTATTAAAAGTTAGGTATAAAACGAAACAATTATTTATAAGAGCGATATGACGGTAGTGTGTAGATATGTTATTGTTTCCTTGTCGAGGTCAAACTACAGCCAGAAAACATGCAATCGTAGCAGGTATTCCTATAACTGAGGTCGCAGAGTTGCTACCTAGGAAGTGTTTCGGTTTTCTACATGTTCTTTAGAGAGCGTGCCCGGGAACTACAAAATTTGACTCCCACGGTCGAGAATCACCCGTAGGTATTTGGGTGATATTTCTTGTATACGAATAAAATATGTTAAATACATACTTTCTCTCATTTCATTTCAAAAATCTATTTCCAGAATGTAACAAATTAAGCGTTTCTAAATAAAAAGTGAATAGGCCCCTTCTAGTTTAGCATAACTCCACCTTTGATCACTTCTTCACTTTTCATCAGGTGACGTATTTAAGGTAAATCAACAATTATGTTTTCAATTACAAAAAATATTTTTAAAAACTAAGCTATGTTTTCAATTACAAAAAATATTTTTAAAAACTAAGCTGTTAGTATTGAAAAAATAAATACTTAAGGAACTTTATTTTTACAACAAATTGCTGAACTCTGCTGTTTACAGCAATTTTGGAATTTATCACGACGACTATGTGTGTGACTACAAAATATGGTGCACAACACTCACGTGTCAAGAATGATGTGTGGCATTGTTTTTGGGCTATATCAAGAAAATAAGAAATCTTAAAATTACACTGTAAAAAAATGAATGATGTGTATTACAGATATTGCAAAAACAAGGTACAGTAGACTAAAAAGTGGCAGTGGTTTTTCGCATTTTTAGAATTTTTATCTGTGTGTCTGTCTGCACTATGACCTCGGTTCACGCCGAATCTACTAAACCGATAGTAACAAAATTTTTGCTGCTAGGTACTCTAGAATGTTGTTTCCGAAAAAGGTTATAAGCTACTTTTCATCACGCTCACTAATGGGGTTTCCATGGAAGTGAAATCAAAATGTAAATTGGCAAAAAATTCTTCGCCTGATTCCGTTACCAAGATGTCACACATGCTAGTGGGCCGTACCAACTTTTGCATACGAATTGCACCGCCATGTCGTTGGAACGGTTTAGGTCTAATCTAAACCAAGACGAGGCTCATAGCTATGTTTTATTTTATTTATAGGTTTAGACATCTCCATGATTCATCTTAGAAATTGTCACGTCTACAAAAAATGAACTGTACTTTTTCATACACTTTTTATTTACTTTCAGCAAAGCTACCGAACTTAAGTATAGTAAAATTGCAGAAGAGTGAATTTTTCCATTTAAAAATAGGGACAGAATACTCAAAATGGGACAGAAGATCATATTTTGTGCAATTTTGGAATTTTAATCTATTGAAATGATCGTAACGAAATTTGGCTGCTGTTGTAGAATATTTTTCATTTCTCTCAATAAATTGGTTACTTTGGGAGCGTTGGTAAAAGTCATAATGCAAATTAGGCAACGATCTGTTAACGCGTAGTCCGATTTATATTACATATCTTCGGTTTGTGGTTTGGAGTATACAACCTTTACAAGTTGTACCTTTTTTTTCAATGTGTGGAAAATCCCCCCGGATACCCACCGCTCTCAGGAGAGAGCAGAGTGTTATATCGGACTCGAACCGACTAAAAACCACACGATGACCTTCCTGCCGCCCGGCTAGGAGCGAGCGAGATGGGGTCGCGTTGGCATTCACCATCTCGCTCAGCGGCTACAGCCCGGTCCTCCTCCCGCGCTGTAAGAGGAACGACTCCGACCATTGGAGTCACCCCCCAGGCGTGCGAGGCCGTGCTGGCCAGAGGAAGCACCCGGCTCCCTCGGCAGCCCCCATCGGAAGCACTTTGAAGACGGATGAGCCGCCTTCTCGCGCCCCCGAGCCGCCTTTGCCGGAGCGGGCCTGTGTTGCTCGTAGGCGACGCACTCTCCCAGCGTGTGGGACGCCGTATCGTCTGACGCCCCGCCATTCTCGGAGGACCGGTCGGATTGCCTCCTTAGAAGTTGTACCTACCGTAAGCTTCTACAAGTAATAATTTGTATAGTTTAGAAATTACAGACATAGCAAATCTCAGTATAAAGTGAGCAAATTACTTAAAATTCGGAATGTCGAGATACAGTTTAACGTAAAGATCATCTCACATCTATATACATATTATCTACACGCCAAGTCAGACATTCAGTGTGGAATAGGCAGAGAGTATGGAGTGCCAAACGAACAAAGTTCGACTGCTAGTCTTAAAATATGTATGTTTTGTTACATGTTGAGCATAAGATTGCCATCAAGAAAGATATAAAATCCTTCATTATCATCATCAGCCGGAGGACGTCCACTGCTGGCCATAGGCCTCCCCCAAAGAGCGCCACAAGTCACGGTCGCGCAAAGTCGCGGGGCGGCTGGCGCTTGTATCCACTCGCGACTCCCCGCTACTTTGACCAGATCATCAGTCCACCGGGTGGGAGGTTATCCAACACTACGTCCTTCGGTGAGGGACCGCCACTCGAGAACCTTTCTTCCCCAGCGGTTGATGGTTCTGCGAGCAATGTGACCTGCCCATTGCCATCTCAGCTTGATGTTCTCACCGAATTGCGGATCATATCTCAAAGAGAAAAACCGAGTATAGCTCTCTCCATAGCACGCTGAGCGAATCTGAGCTTATTTAAGAGGCCCACATTTAACGGCCAAGTCTCAGTTCCATATGTCATCACTGGTAACACACACTGGTCGAAGACTTTCGATTTATAAAAATCCAAACTTATATAACTTCAAAAACATGAAATAAATATGTAATAGTATGTAATTCCAAAAGGTAGCAATATCCCGCCGTCACTTCTCGACTCAAACCGTGAGAAATAAGTAACGAGAATACGGCCGGCTGTTGCTGAAATTAATTACAGCTGTTTTAAAAGAGAATAGCATTATTAAACAATATAATACTAATTGTTTTAATTAAGTAGATTAGAAAAAATTGTACCACTTGAATCTAATGAATGGGGTAATTGTGTAATATGATTGCATAAGTAGTTACTGATCACATTTTAATATAGTTTGAAATATTGATTGCAGGTTAAACATTACTTTCTTTCTTTTTATAGCGACTTCTAGAATAGTATAAGTTTGGGTATTCCTACCCGGGCAAGATGCTGAACAGACGACCAGCATTTTTTTTGGTAATGAACCATTTAACAAATGCTCGCCTTTTACGAGCTGCCAGACCGAGAGGCAGAGGTCTATTCTATTTAGCGGACCCGGACCAAGACGGGAAAAATGTTGTAATTTTCCAAAAAAAATTCTTGCATACAAGCTGACTTCCTGATAACAAGAAAATTAAATTGAGACCAAAGATGATAATAATACTGCCAACCTGAGCCTGGTATAAAAGTTTTTTTTTTTGTAAACTACCTTAAGTTACCTAAATAACGATTTCCTCGTGTTGGTCCGGGCTCCTTTGCAGAATAGACCATCTGCCTTCCTGCCAGACAGCTCGTAAAAGGCGAGCATAGGCTTATCATCACTAACACCGTGACATCTGACCAGGTGGTAGAGTTTCGCAGCGACTCGCCCGGATTGGTACCACCGCCTTACCTATTTGTTCCGCCATAAGGTCATGACGTGTTCCGGTTCGGAGGGTAAGGTAGCCAGTAAACTTACTTTTGCTCGAGGCCTAACATCATGACCTCAGGTTGGCAACGCACCAGTACCATCTTTGTTGTCCCTAGGCGGCGTGAATTTCTTACCATCAGGAAATCCGTCTGCTTGTTTGTCTTCCTATAATAATAAAAAAAATACCATCCCCTTTAAACCGGAACACAATACATAATATTGAGGTGTTGCTAATTACAAGACTAAGTTGGTTATGTTTCTGTGATCTTAAGTTAACTAAGTTCTTGAATTTCTGTCCTACGGTAAGACAATATACTACTTTACTTTTCAAACGAAATACGATAGTAACGAACCCTGACTTTGTTGAGACAGGATTATGAGCTAGTTCAAAGAAATCAAACATTTGCCTAGTTGGTTAACTTTAATTATTAAAATAAAAAAATAAAATAATTTTATTTCAGACATAGTCCATATCAGGGTTAGTAACGTACAAAATTAAGAAAAAATAAATAAAACAAAAAGAAAAATATTAGTAATTAGAAATAATAAAATTACTAGCATTTAATTTAAATATTTGCCCTGATGACTCGACGCACCGGCTATGTGTAAATGAGTATGTACCCAATGCCGTAACATCGAGCCATCCGGTTTATCACTAATGACTTTGAGGATGCTGTTGGTGCTCCCGCGCACCCTATTCAGCAAGGACGCGATGCGTTTGCGCAGCACAGTATGAAAACCGTCAATGCGCGCATCCGCAAACATGCCCGAAGCACTACAGTAGCGCGGTAGACCCAACAACAGCCTAAGACCATTGTTATACTGCACACGAAGAGCGTTGATAGCCTTCCGTGTATAGTCAAACCACAGACCGCACGTATACAATGTTTGACAGTACGCCTTAAACAAGTTTGCTATTATAACCAATATTTGGCACTATTGGGTATCAGATGGTGGCAGTTATACGGCCGTTCTCAGGAACGACAATTATTATTTATTATAAAAGTAATATAATAAAGACAATTATTATAAAAAGTCGGCTTAACGTCACACTGATTGTACTATAATTGACGTCCCTGCGTGTAGCCATTAAACTATTTTATAAATCTATCTACATTGTCATCTTAAACTTGACAAAATGAAATAGACTCACCTATATGTAATTTATTTAATTTAGGAAAGGGGGGAAATTCCCTTTCCTCCTACGCACTCTAACAGACACACATACTTTGTATCATAACTATCAATACACGAATAGATACCTATCCATACCTTATACCTACATAGGTATAACAAGTAATGTCGTGAATTCTTAATGTATATAGTACTCATTCCATTTTCTTTTTGTTGTTTTTAACTGTCTAAATTGACGTTCTTTTTTCTAGTCTTCTTTATCATTTTTTGTGTTTGTTATCACTAAGGATATAATGTGCGTACCCTCATTTTGTATGAAGATAACATTAGCAAAATAGAAATCTGTAGTCGGCAAACGTTTAGAACATTTGTTTATTATTTTGTTAGTCATAAAATGTGGATTTTGTATTTATAGAAATATCAATGTAAAAAAAATAATAATTGTACTTCGTTCTCACCAAAATTATACCTCCACCTTACACCATTCTCATCATTCACACCAGGAACAAACTTTTTATTCTCTACGAGCCATAAACTG
>NJDD01003865.1:417531-435273 GCA_002245505.1 Calephelis nemesis | reverse complement strand
TTTTTACTAGTGTTTCTTTTATTATAGTGTTTTTTTTGTTTACATTTTTTAATTTTTATGCCAACAGGATACCGTGTCCCAAATATGTCTGTTGGTTTGTTCATTTTTTCTGTTAACATAGTGGTGGGTGGTAGCTAAGCCATCCCCACTACGTTACAAGCTATGAGCCTGAAATTTCATATTTTCACACCAAGTTCCTTGCGGGGTAGGCAGAGGGTATCGAGTGCCAAATACCACGATCCTTGCAGATCTTTCTGGCTTCGTTCACATTCATTACGCTTTTCTTACAAACACGCCATTTACGGAGACTCTTGGTTGGACCACCCTTAGGTAATACTCGAGAAATTTGTTCATGGAATGTCAACCTAGGTCTCCCCGGGTACGTACATCCATCCACATGCGCATGAATATCTGCTTTGTAAATATTTCATCTGCCATTCTTTTCGCATGACTGAACCAGTGGTGCATGCCCTTTTTCATTTTAATACCAACACTCTTTCAATCCCACACTTTCTTGGATCTCACTGGTACGAATGCGGTCAGCGAGCGTTACACCACATATTTTCCGTAGAGGTCTCATATCGACCGCATTTATCCTACTCTCATGCTTTTTCTGACATAGCTAACACTCGCTCCCATTTAAATACGTTGGGATAAGCACAGAATTATGCAAAGCGAGTCTAGCACCTTGATTCAAAACTTCGCCTTGAAATATATTACCCAGCGCTCCATTCATATTATTCCTCGCTTTTTTTCTATATCCGCGGTGTACCTTCCATCCCTGCTAAAAGCTTAAACAAGATGTACAGCTTCATTCACTCGATCCAGCACTACATCATCAATTACAACTCTTACAAATATATTGGTTTTCTTCGCATAACCCATTATTATTACAAATGGAACGATATTGAGGTGGATTTTTTTTTGTTAAAAGCTGACATGATCAAGATGGTTCTTCCCAGCTACATTAGGGATAGTTTTTTAGGGATTATTGATATTTTTTTAATTTTATCCTATTAATATTATAAATGCGAAAGTTTGTATGTTCGTTTGTGTTTGTATCACGCAAAAACTGCTGAATCGATTTTCATGAAATTTGGCAAGTATTGACGGTAACTTTTATTAACACATAGGACAGTTTTTATTCCAAAAAAAAATGTTCTTGTGGGACCATAATCCACAAGGGCAACGCCGCGATAGACAGCGAACAAGCAGACGACTTGCCTGATGGTTAGTCGCTCGTTTTCACACCAGACAACTGTCGCTTAAAACCTTTAAATACATAATATATCACATATCCGAGATCTTAAGACACGTACTCAAGTTTACCAATGAACATATCTCCTGACGCTGAACACAACAATAGCGAGCACTGACGTTATGTCAGCAGGTATAGGTAAGGTGGCAGAAATAATTCAGACGAGCTGTTGCACGCCATATAATAAATATCTATAGCTTATATTTAGAACAAATGTATGTAAGGCAGATTCCTTAATGGTACGAAATATAACCCCATGAAAGATAAATTCCCCATTTTAACCAAATTTGAAAAAGGCGGTTACATATAGGTATTTGATTCTTATTTTTTAAGCATATTTCAATTTCTTAGCCGTGAATCGATTTAATTTTTATTTTAAAGAGTTGATCATCCTATCGTTACCAAGTCTGATTCTCTTGACGGCATCCTAGTAAAATCGAGCATAATATTCTACTTTTTGTGTATTCAGATGTCACGATATAAAAACAGTACTAGGTTTTTCTGCAATTTTACTTTAAAATTATGGTAACCCTACTTTTTTAAGGGCAATAGTGTTTGTCGTTGTAAATGCTAGGTATTGTATGTACTTACATTCATTTCCAAGTCAATGTCGCTACTAATCAATAACTATTATGTATTTATTGAAATAACATTCGTAAGTTATATTTAGTTTCGTAGCAGATGATAATGTTTCTTTATGCACTCAACATTTTGTTGGACTAATAAGTGTGTTCAGCATAGGGATGAAATAACCCTGTTGCCCACTAGGAAAACAATTAAGTCAGTCAGATCAGTAGAGCTACTCTTGAATCTTATTATCATGCGAATAGGAAATCTGATGGGATTTGTGTCATCATGTATTCTTAAACTTAATACTAGCGAATTATTAACAGTATTTAATAGAAAATAATTTAAACTAATGTAAGATGAAGATTTTGTTTGCTTGAACTACTGGTCCGATTTCAAAACTTGTTTCCGTACTATATAACCCATTTATCGAGGAAAGTTATATATCATCACGCTAAGACCAATAGAAGCGTAGCACCAGTTAAAAATGTTTTAAAATCGGGGGATTTTTTCCTATTGAGAGCGTGCGCTGCGTTAACGGTGAAAGTTTCGTAAAAATCATGTATGAAAGAATTGTTCCCCTTTAAAAGTCTTAAAAAAAGTACGCGACAGCTTTAAGGTTAGCTCACTATAAACTTTTTCAGATGAATATCTTAGAAGACATCGCAGTTTTAAAATAGCATCACAGCCAAATAATGATTCGAGTACTGCGCGCACAATGTGCACAGCCGGAGGCAGTCATAAGGGGTAAGTGCGATGTCTCTTGTGTTCTTTTACAGCTAAACCACTTTACCCGATTTTGCTGAAATTTGATATGCATATAGCCAAAGTTGTGGGTCCAAACATAGGCTATTTTTTTCCATAATTTACCCCGAAAGAAGGGGCCTATACACACCATAGATATTTTAGGTGCGTCACTGTCCTGTGGCCGGAGTTAAAGGCATGTGCATTGTGCAAGTCTAGTCATACTTTTTCTATTTAAATGTATTCTAGTCGATTTTTCCGTCATCTGTAAACAGTTTTATATTTTTTTTTATTTGAAAGAACGTACTTCTAAGGTACCATTGCCAGAAGTGAGATTTTAAGATAGATCTCCGGAGGAAATCGAGAAAAACGCTATTTTTAGGTACTTAGACGACATAATCATTGAAAACCAAGTCGTTTTTTGTAGTTTTACCGTGCTTAAATTTGTTACATAATGCCGTAGCGGTCATTTTTAAACTTTTTAAAAATAGGCGCAATTTCCTATAGCTAATGTTTTCACGGGATGTGTAATTAGTACCGACCTTCAATTGATTAATACGTAGCTAATCTACGATGTACTTAGTACCTACTCAAGGTGAATTCTAATTCTAATATACATATAAGTACATGACATCAATTATTTTTAGTTTACAACACGTACATCGAAATAACAAATTAAATTTACTTGTTCATGTAGCACTAGCTGTACCGGTGAAAGTGGTATCAACTGCGGCTTGTCTTGTTTTGTGTAAATTATTCAACTACTCAAGTCGGAGACGAAACCAAAACGCTAAATGTCATTAAAATCGTTACAGCTGTTTTGAATTATATATTGTACAACTTACACGATTTGTTATTTTGTTTTATATCCAAGATAGGACTAGAGGACTAGGAAAATAGGAATAGAGGACATATGAACTAGCTGTTATTTTTTATGGCAAAAGACAGACTGCCTTGTTGGTAAGAGCTAGATGCTACAGGTCTTGTGGCTGGGGTGGTACATCAATCTTACAACTACTTACAAGTCTACCGGCTACCCTACCCTCCGAACCAGAACATGACATTGTAACTATGGCGACAGGAAGATTAAGTTGGTGGATCCTTACCCGGACTTATTGCTGCACAACACTCTTCCACCAGTGATCTAGTTGGTAATGACCCTTGCCCTCGCTTGTCTCTTTTGAGCTGCTAGAAACGATAGCAAATTGTCTATTTTACACAGAGGATCCGGATCAACGCGAGGAGATTTTCACATGCCGGTTGTTTAACTATTGCAGGAACTACCGAGATGTCGAGTTATGTTTTCTTTTAACTATAATTTATAAGCTTAAATCAATTTAAATATGTTCAGATCTTATGACGTAAAAGCAGGCAATAAGCAGGCGGATTTTATGACAATAGGAAACCCACGTCGGTTGACTCCAAAATGTCAACGTTTCCCCGTTTTAGATCGAGTGTCCTGTGTAGAATAGACCTTCTGCCTTACTGCAAGGCAGCTCGTAACAGACGAGGAAAGTTAAAATAGGTTAACCAACAAGCTCACTGGGGGGTTAGAATGAACCACCGTCGTCTTGAAACGAACGTTCGTTTCGGGCCGCTTATAAATGTCAAACTCAAAAAACGTAGAACGTTCGTGTCAAACAAAACGTGACGTCGGCGATAGACGTTAGACGTCTGACAATTGACAAATAACAAATTTGATATTGACGTGTTTTAAGTCGTATCGTCATAGACAAAATTTTGTTTTTTCATACAAATTTGGTCATTATCCTTCGTTTACACGATATCGCTTCAAGTTATGATTGTTCTAGCTTTATAAAAAACGATAACGTTTTGAAACGAAACGCATCGTCCAAGCGAAACGACGCGATCGCGCCGAGACGAAAGTGCACATTCTAACCCCCCTGGTCTTAGAGTGCCGTGCTGCAACACGTCCGGGTGAGTATTCCTACCGCGACGGCAGTGTCATGTTTCGGTACGTAGGGTAGAATATCCGGTAGAGCACAATTGGCGTAACTACATACATATATCTTCACGCCAAATCCCTTACGGGGTACGCAGGGAGTATCGAGTGTTAAACCTCACGATCCTGACAAACCTGTCTGGCTTCCTTCACATTCATAACCCTTTTCATACAAATACGCAGGTTTCGGAGACTCGTGACACCACCCTGCGATAGTATCCGAATAATCTGATCGTGGAATGTCAACCTTGGTTTTCCCGGGTACCTACATCTATCCACATTCGTATCATACAATATAGGTATCTGGTTTGTCAATCTTTCACTGAAGTTCTTTCCACATGACCGAACCAGCGGAGCATGCCCTTTCGCATTTTAACACCAACACTTTCTTTCAATCCTACTCTTTCTCGGATCTTACTGTTACGAATGCGGTCAGCGAGCTTTACACCACTGATTTTCCGTAGCGCTCCCATTTCGACCGCATTTATCCTACTTTTATGCTTTTTCTGACACACCCAACTCTCGTTTCCATATTATAATGTTAGGATAAGCACAGAATTATGCAAAGCGAGTCTAGCTTGTTGACCCAAAACCTTGCTTTAAAATAGTTTATATCTACGTTTACATTCTATAAGCCTCTCTCTTACCGCCAGGAGAGCTATGTGCTAGTTATCTTATAATCCTGATCTGAGGCTGAGAGTATTATCCAGTAGCCCTACTTTCTCCAATAAGGAATGTGATTACTTAAGCGCAATGTAGTTTTACAATAAGCAACCGTCTTCGATTTCTATAAGAAAATTAACGTACACAAATATTGCGTATATTCCTCGATTTCTCTGGCTCCCATCATCAGATTCAGACTTGGTAGCAATGGAACCAGCTCGGAAGTACCCTCTTTTTAAAAAAAAGATTTATTGAAATCGGTTTAAAAATGATGTAGAAATCGATAAATATACCTACGAGTACATAAAAGAATAGGAATCGAACATACTTCTCAACACTTCTTCTTCTTTCAAGTTCTGTTTAAAATGACAAGCACTAACTACAGGATAACGTAAGGCGATGGAACCAATCGGGGCGAGACTTGGCAAAAGTCTATAGTTTGACTGGCTGCATCGTGAGAATAATCCACCAATTAAAATTGCCAATAATTTCACACAGGAGCAATAAGACTGTCACGCCCACACTCTATTAGATGTAGGTTACATATAACAAAATTAACATGAAACTCTCTGTTCCAGTATCGAAACTAGGCCAACCAATAGCAGATAAGCTTGATAATGTCAAGGTGATAGGAACGCGAATGGGATAGCGAATTTAAACTATGGTTCTGTAAAATATATATGTGTTATGATCTCAATTCTATATGGATTAGAATTATCCTTGATAGTAAGGTGTGTTCCTAACCTTAAGTTACTTAAGTTACTTAGTAAAGACCCGAGTTCAAACATAGGACATAAGTCTTCCGGGTCTCGGTGTTTATTAAATTGATTTTGGTATCTATTTAAGATTTTCTATGTATTAGTATCGTTGACAAACACCCATAACACAAGCCGATAATTTGCTTACTTTGGGGTTAGATTCAATTTGTGTAACTTGTCCAGAGGTATTTATTTATTATTATTATATCAATATACAGATATAAATTACGGACTTTAACTTTAAAATGAAGAACAGATGAAACATTTAGATGTCTGCATTTCCGGGTCCGGGTGTTTAATAAATTTATTCTGGTATCTATTTAAGTATTTTCTATGCATTAGTGTCGTTGACTAAAACCCATAACGCAAGCATATAATTTGCTTACTTTGGGGATGTGTAACTTGTCTAGATTGTCACGTTGTGGGTACTTATAAAGAACATTCTATAAGAACCACCAACGTTCCTGGAAAAAATAGAACAACAACGCTCGTACGATGTTACCTCTCACCCCTCGCTTCTCCAAGATTAGCGCGAAGTATATAAGCCTACATCACCACGAGGCGTCACTTGATATTCTATCGGGACCTTCCCAGTGAGGTCGCCTTTACAACAACTACTTAACTATTAACGTAATAAATAATTAGTCACTTAAGGCTACAGTTAGCCAATATACTTAAAAAAAATCGCTGATAAACCAACATACACCCGCCTTAGGTAAGAAACTTCTATTAATTCAATTCGCTACTGTGCTTATACATGTATATATATATATTTATTTATTTGAATAATTATTTATGTATTTATTCAAATGTATGTTTATCCAATTATAGTATAAAACTATTTCCTCTCCAGCAGACCAGGCGACATTCCTACGCAAGAGCGTACAATGCTATGTATACATATATTATGTACTTTTCTTCTGTGTTATTCAGGGGGCTGTTTCCAAAACTACGTCGCCGGGAATATTGTGAGAGATCTGAAAATGTAGATCCTCCTATTCCCGTCGATGTCCTTTTGGCACCTCTCCCTGACTCCTGCTTTCGACTTTCAGGGTCCTACGGTACGGCTAACTACTCTAGCCCTACCCTTGTCTACCTATCGTGCGGGAGATCGGACTATATTAACGCCCTCCGGTTGGAGCTTGACGAGATTCACTACGTCGAGGGTTACTCCGAACGATAGGAAAGGAACACCAGAAGGCATGGAGCGCCCAGGACCGAATCCACCGGAGTTAAGGCCCCTCTCTCTCTTTCCTTACCTAAGTATTAATTATAAGGTTTCCCAGGACTTACGACCCACCACCAATACAATAGTCACTTAAAATTTTGGTAAAATATAAATTCTTTTTTTACATACTTTTATTTTTTTTTCACCTTCACACATTTTTGTGTAGACCTCCTCTAGGCTACAAGATATTTATTTTATTACAGGTTACTTTTTTCTCTCATAAATCAGCCCCAGTGGCTATTATGTGGAATGATAGCTTACTGTCCTCTTGCTAAATTGTTAAATTACCCTCTTGTTGTCTTGTGTTAAATTATCTTCTTGTGCGTTTTGTATCCTCTCGTACTTAGAATAGTACAAGAGTGTAATCTAGACAGTAAAAATGCGTGTATACAATGGAATTCCACCAAATGCTGGCGATTACAAGTATAGATTCTAGCTAATTCGTATTAATTTCTTATGGAAATAGTAAGTAAAAAGGTATTCCGTAAACACATTCAACACACTCAAACTCAAACAACAAACACACTCATTATATTGTTCTTTTCGATTCGGAATCGTGGGATTAGTTAAAAAGTGGTAATCATTGAGTACACGTTTAAAAAAAATGTCACCATTACTGGGTCACCAAAAATGGCAAATAATATTAATAATTAGTTATATAATTATTTAATCATTTAAAATACTTAATCATAAATAAGAATTTAACAAATTTATTAAAATATGTATGTTATTAATACGAGTATTATTATTAATGTTAAGGGGAATGAATGTGGAGAAAGCTAAGCAGGTCTGCCAGGATCGTGAGGTTGGGTATTCGATACTCTCTGCCTGCCCGGTAAGGGATTGGCGTGAAGATATGTATAATTAATGTTTAATAAATTTGCTAAAATTGTGGCTAAATTTTGATATTTCAATCAACAATATCGCCAATTATAGCAAACTTGGGAGCACTGCTGTAATTCATTACTTATTTTTCAATTTGATGTGACTGACACAAAATCTATAGAAGAGTTATTCCCAGAATGGTTTTTTCGTTATGCGATTCCGAACGCACTAGCCTGCTAACGGAATCTAGAAACGGAGAAATTCTGTAGAAAATTCAAAATAGAAATTTTGAGTCGCGTGGACCAGGAGATCGCATGCAATCAACGTCTAACACCGCACCACTAGACCATAGAGACGACAAAATTACTAAAAACTTTTCATGTACTTTACTCATTTTAAAATAATAGTGCTAAATAAAATGTCCATAACCAATAATAATATTAAGTATAAACTAAAAAAAAATTAATTGAATGTCCGAATGTAGAATTACACACAAACTCTTAGTAGTTTAAGCATTAATTGATGTTTTAGTATTAGTTGTTTTAACATTTACTAAATTAAAAAAACGGCAAAATAAAGAATTAAATGGCATCAAGGGTACCGCAACTGTGAGCCGGGAAGTTGCCGTAGAAGCCGTAGTAAAAATGGATTTGTATGGAGCGACATTTAATTTCGAAATTCCATAAACCAATTCCGAATGTATTTGTTGGACCTTTCATGTACCTGGACTTAGCAATTAACCCTGAGTTAGCTTCTAAGGTTAAATCACTATACTTTCGACAGTTTCACCCTTGATTAAATTTAACACAGAACCCACCAGCCCTTGGTAATTTAAAATCGTACGGAATTGCAATCCACAGCACGCACCCAGCAACGTCCACATGAGTGCACGGCAGTCTGCGTGTCTGTATTATTTTTATCTAATCACCGGTACCAGGAATCCTTGCCAAGTGAAATCAATCCTATATCCGTACCACTTGATATCGTTTCAAACACGATTTTCTGATGATCATTCTATATGTTTGTTTGGTTGTAATGAATAGGCTCAAAAATTACTGGACCGATTTTAAAAATTCTTTCACCATTCGAAAGCTACATTATCCACGAGTGAAATAGACTTAGTTTCATCCAAATCGGTATAGTAGAAGCCAAGTTACGCAGGCGAAGCTGCGTGAAACTGCTAGTATTGAATATAACTAATTCGAATAATTAGTGTCACAGATTTTATTTAAAAATCATACGTCTCTAAACCAATGGTTGGACTAAACGTTTTCCTGGACCGAGCAAACTATAATGTGTTTTTAAATTTACTAATAAAAGCTATATTGCCAGGAATTGAATGCCCGGTTGGCGATAGGTTTGTCACTTGCATTGTGGGACAGAAGTCCTTCAAGTAATCTTGAATGCCTTGGTTGCAGCTCTGCCTGCAATTATTTTTTTGTAATGTCAAAAAAAGCTCATCTTTGAGCAAAAGTAATGCTTAAATTCCAATACACAACAATGCTGCATGAGCGGATACAAATGCCGTAAAAAATAGCACTATACAGCTAATGCGAATGGATCCGATTGAGTGTTGTAATAAGTTTTAGAAACAGCGTTGCGAACATAGAGAAAAAGTTTGACGAGGAAAAAATCGTGGTACGTTTGAAAACAAGTGTTACTGACTTACACAGAGATAATCTGTACTAATATTATAAAGCTGAAGAGTTTGTTTGTTTGAACGCGCTAATCTCAGGGACTACTGGTCCGATTTGAAAAATTCTTCCAGTGTTAGACTTAGAAAGCCCATTTATCGAGGAAGGCTATAGGCTATATATAGTCACGCTAAGACCAATAGCAGCTCAAAATCGGAAGAAGGACGTAGGCTACTTTTTATCTAAAAATTTTAACGGGTAGCGTTGAAGAGCTAATAAATAAATAAATAGACTAATCGGGCGAAGCCGCGGGAAACAACTAGTACGTTATATCTTTGAAAAATGCGCATAAAGAACTTATTCCGCGCCCTGGCCCTAGGAAAAAGTTCACTCGAGAGACAAAGGTCGAGAAATCGAGTAATAGCCAAGAGGTATTTAAGTAAATGACGCATACAATCGTGGATATAAAAAGGAGAAGGTTATCTAAAAGAAATTATTAAGATAAAAATACCCATAAAACTATAAAAAGCATTGCATCAAAAGTCCTGATATCAAAATCCATTATCAAATAATTTAATTCAATCGTATTGAATTAATCTTATCAACATCTCGAGTCTCGACACAATACTATCAAGTTTTTGTTGAAATATCTTAATCGTTTCTACGATTCTACAAACCATGAGTCATCGTTAGTCGTAATAATATAACAAACGGTTTTTAGAAAGGAATGACAAAGTAATTTCAAAACGATAAAACCTCATAGGGTATTCCCCGTATTAGTTATACCACAAAATATGAAAAACATGGTGATTTTACAGGAATCGTATGTTTACAAATATGTTTACTGTCACGCCCAGTCTCTTACGCGATAGGCAGATTATCGATTTCCAAGTGTCATGTTTTTTGCAGACCAGACTAGCTCCCTCAGCTTCCTTCCCATTCATCAAGTACTTACACTTTCCGGTTTTTAGACAGGAATAACAAAGTAATGTCTAAACGATAAAACCTCAAAGGGTATTCCCCGTATTAGTATAGCACAAAATACCTAATATGAAAAATATAGTGATTTTTCAGGAATCGTATGTTTACAAATATACATATATTCACGCCAGGTCTCTTACGCAGTAGGCAGAGAGTATCGATTGGCAATTGTCATGCTTCCTTGCAGACCTGACTAGCTTCCTCCACATTCATCAGGTGCTCTTTTCATAAAAACACGCCGTTATGTTCGATAACACCGCACAATTTGGTAGTGAATAGATGGTAGAGAGACCAAGGGTCAGAAACACATATCCGTTTTGTCAATACTATAACTACCATTCTTTCCATTTACATTTACATGACCGAACCAACGGAGCACGACACTTTCTCATTTTTACACCTCGCTGTTGTGGGTGCGATCGGAGCATTACAGCACAGGTTTTACAGATCGTCTTTGAATCTTTATTTAACCGAAACTTAAAGAAAATAAAAGGCGTATTTTTACTAACAAAATATACTATTTCTTCACTTTCTTGTCCAATAAAAAAATAACACAGCTATTAAAAACTAGATACCTACGTAATAACGTTTCTCTGTGTTTACTATTAACACTGTTATTATAACACAGGTGAATTAGCTAGCAACTAGAGCTTACTCTGTCAATTATAATACTAGTACTAAATATCAAAACCAACTATGATTATTTCATTATAATACACTAGCGGCCCGCCCCGGCTTTGCACGGTTACGCAATATACATACAAACATTCCTCTTCAATCACATTAATAAAAAAAACTGCACCAAAATCCGTTGCGTAGTATTAAAGATTTAAGCATACAAAGGGACATAGGTACAGAGGTAGCGACATTGTTTTGTACCAAGTAGTGATGCGAACATTATTTTCATTATTTTATACATAGTGGTGTAATAAATGAAAACTAAATTCGAAAGGCGAGAGGCCCATTCGAATTGTGAGAGGTTTAAGCGACAGTAGACCGTATTCATATTTTTTTTGTATGTATGTTAAGTGAATCACTCGGCCAATAGCCAACCGATTTTGATGGTGCTTTATAAGACAGCTAGTTCATGGTTCCGAGGTGGCCCATATTAATATTATCATGATCCTACTTGTGATTTTTGAGTTACACTTAGTAATGTGCACATTTTTTGAGTTATATATTATTAGTTACTAGTGGTCGCCCGTTGGTCGAAATTCGATCATAATAAATTTTAATATCTTGTTGATAAGAACGCCATCATCATTTCTCAAGACCAACCATTTTGTTTCCAAACTTTTAGTGCGCCATCTGTGATCTTTTATCGTTATCATCAGTATATTTGTTTGTGTGTGTCAAATGCATGGTAATGTGGGTAATGTTTTATTTATTGATTTGATGTACTTTATAAGCATTATCATTGAAAAATATTAGCGTTTTGCACTTTGCCTACACCTAAACTATAAGTGTGCCAAATTTTATGCTGCTCCGTCCGTGCAATTTTCGTAAAAGGGGTCCAAAGTTTTGGCATCACGTATTAATATATAGATATCTCAAAAACTACTAGTATAATGTTCAGAATAATTTGTTGTTTAATCGTAAAAAAATATATCAAATACTAGGTACTACAGATGTTACTGATACGTAACGTAGCCTAACGTTTTCCAATGGTTGTTTTTCTGGAATATCTAAAGTGTACATTACATGCATTTTACAATGTTATATTAAACAGCGTTATAATAATAATTGTATAGATTAAAAGTCAACCATAAAATGTTTTAGTAGAAAGAAATACGCTTAGTAGAAAAAACTGCTGAGCCGATTTTAATGAAATTTGGCACACACATAGAGGCTAACTTGGATTAACACATAGGATAGTTCTTATCCCAAAAAGTTATTCCTGTAGGACTATTAACCACGCGGGTCGCAGCTAGAACGATATAAAAAAATTAAAATACAAAATAAATCTTACCTTTGCGACAAGCTTTCCGTCATTGCCAATTAAGTATTCTTCTATACCAAAAACAAGAGGAGATGCATTGCCAAGATGGAAAATTCTAGAAGATGTCCCCCGAGTCACTCTAAACTCAATTGTCTTGGCCATCAGCACTTTTGTGATCATGTAAACTGACTTCTTGCCTTTCAGTGCTGAAAGCAGGTTAATTTTAATTTAATCTGGTTTTGGGATGAAGACCTATGAAAATATTTTTATGGTATTTTTGTGTTACGAGGACGTAGTCCAATTAGGTGGACTGATCAGATCCGAACAACCTTGGAGACCAACTTACACGTTGCCCTCCATTCGGCCAAGGAGAGAAATGAGTGGCGTGCAACTGTTCGGAGCAAGATCATCCCTCAACTAGGGATTCACGACCCTCAGTAATGAGGATAACGACGCGAGGAGGAGGTGTTACGGTTCTACCAAATACCATTTAACTAACATAATGTTATAAAGTACCTACCTACAAACTACACTCTCTGTTGGTTCAAAAGCTGAATGGCGAAGAATTTCAAAAAAATAAAGAAATTTATTTATACAAAAGGCGAACTTAGCAGTTAAGTTAAGATAGCAGTTAACTCTACTACCTAGTCAGATGTCACGGTGTTAGTGACGATAAGCCTATGCTCGCCTTTTGCGAGCTGCCTGGCAGAGAGGCAGATGGTTTATTCTGCAAATGAGCCCGAACCAAAACGTGGAATTAAATATGATATGTTTAAATTATTGATTCATTTTTCCACATCCCAGTGCTATTACTAATTAATTAAGTCATGACGATGGGGAAATCTTAATAATGTTACTTCAATCAAAAATACTTAATATAATACATTAATATTCGAAACTGAAAGAACTTTACGAAAACCTAAAATGGAAATTTTGCATATTTTGCATTAACAGAAACAATCAAAATGATTATAAACCAATAAATTATTTATTATGAATAATAATTATTGTAAACCAATAAATATATTTTTGACTAATATTAATGAATACTACTACATTTATTGAGTTTTTATTATTGGTTAAACATTTATTGGCACCTGGATCTTAAGAAAATCAGAACATAATCCTAATTATAACTATTGACATATAGTAATACTGTAAGTCCTTTTAAGTCGGTGGGTTTTTTGTAATAAATATTCTTTGGGAAACAAAAAAATACTACAAAAAATTAAAAATAAAATATTACGGCAATATAACACAGAGAACTATATGTACTACAGTTAAAAAAGTAAATTATAAACTTAAAATGCTGGTTATATTATGAATAATTATGATCATTTTTATTCAGAATGTAAATATGCACCACAAACTTTACGGTTCACGGAAAACGTAAATGCGCCGTTGTAAAAAATGACGTTGCGCAAAATTCATTTCAAGGATATGTGCCGGGAAGTGAGGGAGCACATCGCGCTCTTCATAATCATGCTTTGTCTCTTTTGGAAGGATACTAAAGGACATAATATTAAAAAAATATGTTTTGTGTTTAAACTAGATATTATATTTATTATGTTGTTATTAAGTATGTACTTATATTTAATATTTAGTACATTGATATTATGACAAACAAACAACCTTCCGGATAATATATAAAAAATAAAGATTTACTTACTTTCTTGAACATGCACATTTTTTTGTTTGTGACTTAATATTTTTGGAAGGTTAGTGTAGATAATTAATATAGTAAACTATAACAACAAACTTATTAAAAATACATCTGGATCCTAAGAAAAAGTCGCTAGCTTTTTATTTTAGCACTTGATTGTACCTGTGGCAGTCTACAGAATGAACTTCAAGCGAGGCGCATTCAAGTTTACATTTACTTTCATAAAACAATGCAATTAACTAATTTATATTAAGTACAATTTTTACCTTTGTTATTCTCAACATCCAAGTATACGTTGTTAACAAAGTCTTTTCCTTTTGGTATAGTGGTTCTTGAAAAATTAATCATTATAACTCTGACCTTATTTTTAATTGCTTCATCTTGCAAAGTAATCTGTAAAAAACAATTGAGAATAAAATATTTATAGATTTTTTAAATCAGGTAACACAAAATAGTGGTGTTATTACAAGGACAGGATATTATTCACTGAACCTCAATGACAGAGACATACCAAAAACATTGGTATCGAGATTACCTACTTTGATTTAGCATTGGAACTAACAGCAGGTGAATTTTGGTGACATAAAAAATTATACAGCTAATGTAGTAAACACAGATTTTGCTATCCTGAGTGTGGAAAAATTGACATTACCAAAGTTAGTAGACAGACTTTTTTCAAATTTAAAAAATTGCAATATATTAGATTTCTTCACTCTGAGATTCTAAGAGTGCAGTGCAAGTGTACTGATTCTTGAAGATCTAACTAACTTTTTTCACATCTGACTCTTTCCACTAAATCATTCTCATTTTGAAAATTCTTAACACAACTTTGAATAAACCCCAAGCCTTTGCCAACCTTTATCAAAAAAAAAATACTATCTTTAGTCAAAAAAAATTAAGAACTTCAACACAACACCTATCTTTATAAAAGAAATGCCTATCTCAGTTGACAATTCAATCTAAGTGTAACAAATTGTCTGTGGCACTTTGTAAAAAAAAAACAATATAAACTAGTAGTTCGCCACGAACTGAGGCCTCACAAGTAGCCAATAAATCAACGAATACCAACATTACATCATTCACCAATTCTTTAACACAAGTATATTAACAAAGTTTTACAGTGTAGTGGTTTTGGAGTACAGTGAACCCCCGATAATCTGGTCCCTGTCTAATCCGGCGCCCTCTGTAATCCGACATGACTTTGTAGAAAACATTTTATGTATTTGACAATCTTCGGTAATGTAGATCATGCAGGTTTGAACAGGTTACAACTTGTACACGTTCGTAAACAATTGATTAATATTTCCAAGCTTTATAATTTGATAAATTCATTCATTACATGATGTTGATTAATAATTCTTGATTATTTTGGTACATGTGTGCATTTTTGCTTAGTTTTATAATAAAACGTAATCTCTCTATTGTAATTTAATTTACTAAATTCGACATACATGCATAAATTAAGTATGATTTGTACTTCAAAGTACACATAAAATATAGAATCTTATAATGATAAGATTCTATATTTTATCCAATGGGATATGTACGTAATTTGTCGGATTACAAGGTACTCTTTTGTAAAAAATTCCTGATTATAGGGGGTCTTAGGTAGTGCTCTATAATCCGACAAATTCGATTGTCCGAGACTGCCCTGCATAATGTTTGTCGGATTACCGGAGGCCCGCTGTATTGAGTAAATAATGAAACAAACAAGATTCTTTTGCTGCAGTCAGATGGCTGAGTCAGATGTTTCCTAAAGACATCAAATACAGTAAAACTGATTTGCTAGTTGTGTAACCTACCTGTACCCTACCCGCTACGGGAAATTGATAATTGTAACGCTAGCACGAATGTGTAAGGCAAAGTTCAGCTGTGACAGCTACTATTTAATAAAAGTTGCTCTTTTTTTTTATAATATTGGAAGGCAAACAAGCAGACGGATTTCCTGGTGGTAAGAAATTCACCACCAGGAAATGGTGATGGTGAGTTGCCAACCTGGGGTCGGGATGTTAGGCTTCGAGCAAAAGTAAGTTTACCGGCTACCTTACCCTCCAAACCGGAACACGTCGTGACGTTATGGCGGCAGGAATAGGTAAGGCGGTGGTACCAATCCGGGCGAGTAGCTGATAAACTCTACCACCTAGTCAAAATTCACGGTGTTAGTGACGGCGAGCCTTTGCTCGCCTGTCACGAGCTGCCTGACAAGGAAGGCAGATGGTTTATTCTACAAAGGAGCCCGGACCAACACGGCGAAACAACAGGCTCATTAGCAAATATTATCAAATATTAAGAAAGAAAACAGGATTAAATGCAAATTTAAAGAGTTGAGTGTGCTATAAAAATTCAAAACAGAAACTGCAATCTTTTATTTATATCATGTTTGTGCCTGTATCAGACAAATATTTAATATGTCAACACCTATTTATTTAACACTTTAATGTAAGAGTACATACACATTACATTAGGAGCAAAAAGTCATAAACAAATAACAGAATACAAAAGACAAACAAAATATGTCTAGACAGTGTACAAAATACAGATCTTAGAAGACAGAAATTACTAATCAACAAATTACAAATTATAAACAAGGTTTATTATTTAGGTTATAGGTAAATCTATATTTGATACTATAATGATGCGAAATACGGTATTTATATTAAAATTATTATGTATCCAAAATATATTTATTCAGTGACTGTAATAACTCAAATCAAAGATGTGTTCATGTTTCTAAAAAAATTTTAATTTGGAAGGAATTTATTTTCACCATATTTTTGCAAAACCTAATTTGTACAATAGAAAGTTAGAAAATATGGAGTTTTGTGATTACCTGCCTCCCCAACATTGGCAATTGTCATTGTCATATTTTGATGATAGAAATGATAGGATGACTGGTAAAACATGATCTAGAAAAATCCTAGACTCAGGTGGGTAATCAATATTCAATGATAAATGATGATACATGTATTGCTAACCATTGGCACCCATAGGCAATGTGTGTATTCTTACCATCAGATAACACATCTGTTTATTAGTCCCTATCCTATAAACAAAAATATATCTTATCAGTGTATGTCAAGCTATTATGCCTACACTATCATTCTTATTACTTTCTTTTATCATTCTCTTCTTTTCATCTTACTTTTTTTTATCATTCTTATTAATGAACATAAACTAAATTACTCCAAGGTTTAAGTTATAATTGTAGTATGTCTGTATGTATCCTATAATGTCAATGGCTATGGCTCGTCGTGATCAACTGTTTCGTAAATTTAAAAAAAATCGTTGTGAGACTATGTGGAGCTTGTATAAGGTGGCGAGGAATCGGTGTAATCAGTTGGTGAGGGCAGCTAAGCGTAATTACATTCATAACAGTATTCGCAGCAGTTCTCCGGCTGACACATGGAAATTACTAAAATCTATTGGAATTACCAACGCTCATAACAACCATATTTCTGATTCCTTTGACATAAATGACCTAAATAAGCATTTTATCGCCGCTCCTTTACTCTCTCCATC
>NJDD01003865.1:387874-413707 GCA_002245505.1 Calephelis nemesis | reverse complement strand
GATCCACAGGAACTGGACTCCTACCGGCGCTGCCTAAGCTGCGACCGGGACTCAACACTCCGAACTCGCTCGGCCCACGTGCAGCGGTCGGTTGATTTCCGGCCGGTATCTTGGACCCTGGAAGTTTTTTACACTCCTCTAAGACACTGTCACCAGACAGGCCACAGCGCCAGGCCACAACCAGACCAGGGGCTAGGCTATTACAGGTCCTCCCGCTGGACTAGTCGTGGCCATGTGATTATCACATTTGGCTACTGTCGTAGCCGGCATTACATATTACACATTATTGAATAGTAGGTACAGTTTGTGAACAATTTGCAATCTTTGGTGTCGGCGAACAGGCGGTCAGCAACATTGATCATTATAGTTACAATTTATGTTTTATAATAATAATAATGTTAATTTTAGCAAATGGGCAAAAAGAACAAGCTTAGCACGTGTTCCTACACATTATTTGAAAATAATCAATTATAGCGACAAGCTTAACTTTGCTTGCTAGGCTCCTAATCCTCGCTTATAGCTGTAAGAAATATTTGATTAATTATTGTTTAGGGAATATGTGAGAACACACCGAATTATTGGGTTAGATGCACTTGTATTAAATACACACCGTTCGTACTTAAACTTCTAACTATCTTCGGGCATTACTACTACGTCTACTGAGTCCCGCTATTGAGTGAGCGCGCGTACCTTTGTGGGTTATACTTATACTTTCGTAATGGAAAGTTCTAGAAGGTTCGAGGACGATTAATAAGCCGGACATGGTGGCGAAAATTAGTTCCTCTACTTGCCGCTAGACTTGGGCTTTAGCCAACTAGCCAACGAGGTAGTTGGGCTGATCACCCACAGAGGTCGCGACCTACGCTACCATTGATTTTAAATATTTACTGGTGAGTTAGTTCCTTTGTTGCGAGGCAGATGTCGCTAAACGATTTATTTAATTTTTTATTATATTAATTGGTTTTACCCTTATAACAAGTCCTTACTAAGGGAAAATTTTATTATTAATTTAGATATTAATTATTTGGGTAATGTAACAATTTTACTTCGTTACAACAACATAGCGTGACACAAAGTAAAGTAGTTTTTCGGACTTTTTTAACTGAATGTTTAGGAATTAAATATTACAATTTGTCAATAATATTTGAAATGCATTAACATTTAAACATATACCCCTTGATATGAAATTTTTGGCCGGTCCTTTCAAAGTTACCCTATATACAAGTATTCTCTGCGAGCCAACTTGCGGGCGGCCCAAACATATCATATAAATATTTTCCTAACAATATGCGTGCGAACATATATAAAATGTTTTTAAAGCTACTAAGAATGGGTGGAGTTGCCCGGCGAATGGTTTTAATTCTAAGTATGGAGAAATCTCAAAAAATATTGTTATCATTCAATTTTTGCATGAAAACCTTAATGAGGTTCACAGTTACCAATTTGCAACAGTTGTCCTAATAGTTTCGGAAAAATATGGCTGTGACATCAGGATGGACAGACAAACAGACATGACGAATTTATAAGGTTTTGTTTTTAGCCTTTGGCTACAGAACCTTAAAAATGAAGTAACACTGTAAGGTTTTTTACTATACAAAATTTCATCAATGCAAAACTTGGCACAAGAGCATAAAACATTTTCGGTTTAAATTAGTTTATGTTCAGTGATGATTTAGGTACTTGTTAACACAACAAAATTTATTTTCACTGGTCCACAAATCAAACAACATTGTATTTAGTTCCATTTTACACAATAATCAGCATAGTCATCTAAAATTATTGATTTGCCGCCAACCATTAATTTTAGGTGACCTTTAAGTAGTCTTGGAATTTACACGCATCCGATCAAAAAAAAGCAAATATTTACATACTTGGTTTTTATTTTTGCAGTTTTAGAATCATTAGTAGATAACGCCTGAGATTCCATCAGAGATCAATTTGGTTGCAATGGGAGCAAGCTGTTTTAAAAAGGTATAAAATCCACTTTTAAAATTAGTTCAGAAATATCGAAGAAATAGAAAAAAAATAAAGGAGTCAAAAACATGACACGAGACCACAGGACACAGAGGCAACTTTTTTTCAAAGGTATAATTTAGGTGGACGGCCTTACTAGTCCTCAGGAAATGATAGTAATTATGTAAAAATCATTTATTAAATTTTAATTTTGCTGAAATTGTGGGTAAAATAAAAATGTACCAACACTGAAATTGTATGTCATCAGTCATCTGTCATGCCATGATCACGTATGTTTCACGCGGAAACTGTTCGTTCCTGGCATGACTTTTTTCGTGTCTAATTTAATAATTTAACTCAATGCAGTTTTTCGTAAGGCACATTCTTGATAAAGCTCGTAATATTTTAATGACTAATTTAAATTGGTAGGTACCTAGATACTGAGTTATAAAGTATCTGAGACTTTCTTGGCAAAAACCTTGTAGTACTTAGGTAGTAGTAGTGTAGGTCTAGCTCAAAAGCGCTACAGTTTTAGGTAATAAGTAGACGGTAGTCCATGTTGGATTTCGGCCCCTGTAAGGATAAGCTGTATTGTAGGAGCAAAATAATTAAATTGCAGTAAGACTGCAACAAACCGCCTATAATTAAAAAAAATATTTTATCGATGTAGACGATAAGTAATTAAAAATTTACCGCGCTTTCCCTGAGATTCCATCAGAGATCAATTTGGTTGCAATGGAGCACTTTTTTTAAAAAGGTAAGTATAAAAATCATTTTTAAAATTAGTTCAGAAATAGCGAAGAAATAGAAAAAAAAAATAAGGGAGTCAAAAACATGACAAGAGACCACAGGACAAAGAGGCAACTTTTTTCAAAGGTATAATTTAGGCGGACGGCCTTACTGAGTAGTGCTAAGAAAATAAATGTCATCTAGTCAACGTTGTTAATGGTGTGACCAATCTAAATCCTCTTGAATAAGTTTAGGCCACCTTCACACCAAATCGGGACACAACAGTGATGAAGATACTGACATCATGATGGAAACCGTACCCTAATTGTACCAATCGCAATCTGCTACTAACTTTCATTAAAGTTTTGAAATAGTTATAGCAGACATTCACATCTCTTATAAGCTGCTTAGTCAATACACGTATGCAGTACGTGCCAAAGAGTGTACTTGCTTTTAAAGGATCCAGAGGCTAGAACCAACGCAGTCTAGGTGTTACCTAATGCTATTACCCCCGTTTCTGCATTTAGCCTAGAGAACTAGGTAGCGGATACATGATTGGTATACAGGGTGTATTTGACACCGTAACAAAAACTTCTGTGGTAGTTTAGTTATATATATCAGACTTCAAAATTCCGTTAACTGTTTTTGTCGGAAACGAGTGCTTAAATATTTAGCAGTTTTCAAGCCCGCAATGTATAGCGAAAAAAGTGTGTGTATTAAGCCGAGCGTTGCAAGCTGTTGGTGCCGACCTAATACCCTGTTTTATTACAATGCTGTTTTAGTAAAAATGTGTTATTTATTAGATTTTAAATAAAAATCGTGTTACGTTAGATAGTTTTAATGAAATAAAAGTGAAATAAAAAAGATACATTTTTTTTAAAAATCATGAAATATCCGACACGAAATTCCAACTAGGTACATAAGCATGTCTATCATGTACGGAATCCATGGTTTCATTTTTCGGTACGCTGTCATTTACACGGTGTAAGTATACTTGACCTTGGCAAAAAGACCTATTTGTACTCAAAAAGCAATAATTAAGTATTTAATAGTTTTAAACATTAGTTGTGTTTTGTTTTATACTAGATTAGGTACACAAGGCATAAGTTTAATGTATCGATACTATTTCAATTATACATATAATACGTACTAACGATTTGAATTTTTATGACTGCTTAGGGATTCCAAAAATTGACAAAGGCATAGAAATTAAATAAAAAGCAGGAAAACTTACAGATACATTTTCTCAAATTAAATTCTACTCACAAGTAGCAACGCTACAACTTTATTCAAACAGTAGGTACTAATTATGGCTACCTACTCAACGGTTGGGGGTTCTTCCTATGTTGATCTTCCTCAGTATATAAGTACCTACTTGTACATCAGTCTATAATTTGTGGTATATAAGTATTCTTGTTGAATAACACTGTGTATAACACCCATAACATAAGCATGTACCTAATTTGTCAGTCGTCAAAAACGTCAGTGAAAGAAGGCGTGTACACTAACCCCTCGACCGTTTGTCGAGGCTTTCTTGTACTTAACGAGATTTTAAGCAAATTATAAAAATTACATACTTATTTTTTCTGATCACTTTTTTATGGCAATGAACGGAAATCAAGCACACATATTTCCTTATTAAGAAATCTACAGGAAGTGGTAGTAAATTTTTATGCAGTGGTGGTTAAAGTGCTCAGCAGCAACTTGCCCGGCTACAGGTCCACTGGTCCTGTATAGATAGGTATATTATTATACTCTTTGGTTCACTGCTTTACTTAAGTACCTAAATGCAGTCGACTAAATAATGGGCAGCAGAACACATTTTTAACGTTTTTTTTTTAATTGTTGTCAGTCTGTATTATGACCGCTGAATTTGAATCGACGAAGTCCTACGGAGAAGTATTGCCTAGGTACGACATAATGCTGTGAAACGAAATAAAATAAACAAGCCTAGCGGTGTCAACATCAGTTAATTGTTTTTAACAGGATTCCTTGCTGAGCCTAATCTACCTAATTGCAAGTTCATCAATGTGTGAGTCGGATTGTGAATTTTTCATCTATTGTGACTTCTTAAATCGTATTGAAATCTACAAGATCTTGTTCCCACTAAGATATCGGTACATCGGTGTCTGCTTTCCTCACTTCAGGCATTGAAAATTTAATTCATTCTTATTTTCACTCTAAAAAAGAACATTTAAATTGAACTACTGTACGCCTTTTGAAATAATACTGTTCGTTTCGTCATACTTACATACTTACCCAGTCCTCTTTTAATTGTAAATAAAAGTAAAATGCCATCCGCGAAAAATAAGATTTAATGATAGTCTCTTGCGTAGTAAGATAAGTACAAGTAAGGAACAACATTGGTCCGAGGAAGGAGCCCTGGGGGACACACATTTCATCATCACGCATAACCACAATTAAAGATATTTGTTAATACCAACATATTCTACCACATAGTGGTGTTTAACTTTATATACAAAATTATTTAGAATTATGACATATTATTATGTTTTTATATTTTGAAACACATGAACCGACTATGATGAGTTCTTTTAAAGATAACGTAATCGGGATACCTATTTATTACCTACAATTTAAAAATCAAGGCGTTTCAAATCACATAAAATTTTGTATGGTGTGTATTGTTGGGGTTACCTACCTATATTTAAAAAAAATAGAGTAAGTAACTTCTACTATTAAAAATGTAACGGATAAAAAACCTTCACTATTGTAAAAAAAACGTTTTACACATAACATCTACAATTAATCAAATTTAATAATATATCTACCTACAATTTGATAGAAGTACCTAGGGCTTTGCAGTTAGAAGGAATTTTATTTCAGTGGAAACATTTATAATTGATCTATTTGGTTTTCCATGATGGTGTAACAAACAAATAGGCAAACAAACTACATACCTACCTAAATAGTTTGCTGTTGTTGCGGTTAGAAGTAGAACACAGGTTATGTACTTATTAATAATACTAACATACAGAAGACTCATTAATGAAAAAAAATACACGCTAACTTTTGCTAACGTTGTTGAGCGAGTAAATCCGACTTACCTACTTAAAAACTGCATGTCAATCAAAATTCATATGTAGGTAGGTACTTATAATATTTGAAGTTTGATATGGTGCTTCAGACCACACGATATGACGTAAAAGAGATACGTCAAAGCTACGCAATTTTTGCATGGCTTTAATATTGCAGCCTCGCGGTTTTACAACTTCACCGGACTTTGCGCGCCGAGAGTGCTCAGCCCGAGACATCATTTTTAGATTGGACTGTTCCCTACAACTCAAGCAATAAGGGTTGTCTCCCGAGAGGTCGTAACCTCCTCTAAGTGCTGCTTTCTCTTGAACCTCGATTTATGCAATATTGGAAATTGGAATCGAGTAACTTTAGGTAGGTACTCTTGACTACATTAAATAAATAAATATTCTTGGACAAGTTACACAAATTGAATCTAACCCCAACGTAAGCAACTTATATGCTTGTTATGGGTGTTAGTCAACGACACTAATACATAGAAATACTTAAAAAGATTACAGAATAAATTTAACAACATTTAGATCCGGAAATTCAGACATCTAAATGTTCATCACACAAATGCCTGCCCCCGTCAGGAATCGAACCCGAGCGTCGCGGTTTGTCGTTGTAGCTAGGCGTGTACGCTTGCCATTCGACCAACAAGTTACTGGCGAATTATTAACATTTAGTTAATAGTAAGCAGTTAATTATTATTTGTAACTGAATGTAACTAATCCGCCAGTACGTACTGTGTTCAAAAGTACCTAAAATCACATATAGGATTCCAATTTATATATAATATCGAGATTCAAGAGTAACCCTTTTTGTTACTGGGTGGGTGGATTGGAGGAGTTGCACTTGTCACTTTTCTTTTAAATGACTAATATGTTGCTAACCGCGAGGTTTTTACAACTTCACCGGACTATACGCACTTGTTGCTCGGCGTTAGGCGCAGAGCCACAGGTTATACTTGGGAAGAGCTCTTCGTCGCCGAGACCGGAGAAGACGGTCTTCGGAATCGCACAGTTGTAGACCGCTACGCATCAAGATGATAGGCATGATACTTTAAACTCTGTCGCGAAGTCCGGAGGTGGAAATCAGAGGCTGGAATTAAATTAAACAATTCCTCAAAACATTCCCCGTGATAGATGCGGTATAAAACATTGAGGGACTCAACATCTCTATGCAGCGCCAAGGGATCAAGCCAATTGCTAATTGCTTGGCTAATTAATAATTGTCGACAACGACCTTGATGACAACTAAGGATTACAAAAAAAAAACATATGTATGTATCTCACCCTTGGAGAAGTTACACAAATTGAGTCATGGGTGTTAGTGAACGATAGTAATACCAGAGGTTAGTAAATCTATTTTCGTTGGTAATACATAGAAATACTTAAACAGATACCAGAAAATTTTTCATAAACACACAAAGCCGAAAATAGACATCTAAATGTTTATCACAAATATCTGCCCCCGTCGGGAACCGAACCCGAGTCTTTGGTAGGTGGAGTGCACGTTAGTCTCCGAACTAACTAGTCGATCGTATAATGAGTAAGATATTAAGACACGATTTTTTAACATAAAATCACATTTATTTCAATACTTATTTAACACAACACATTGTACATAACAGCTTTTAACTTGATCTTATAAACCAAAGTGCACATTATGACTAAACCTCTGACAAAATACATAAATAAAATACCTAATATTAAAATTATTTCTACATAACTTAAAAAAGAATTCATGCACTTTCCAATTCTATGTTTTTTTCTTAATATATTGACGAGTGTCTAATGCCTGGTTCCTTTAATAAACGAAATGTAATCCAAATGTTTTACTATTCGTAGTTCGTTCAAAAGTAACGAAGCGTTACTAATATTTTTAAAATTAAAATATTAGTAACGCTTCGTTACTTTATGTTCGGAGTTAACTACCAAAAATGAGCAACCGCAGTCAGATATATTACTATTGGTACAAACAACCAAAACGACTCGTTTTTTGAATATAGGGACCGGGCATACATCAATCTCGTAAATACCCCACTAATTGTAAATGCATTAAGAGTGAGATTCTGTCCTACTTTTTTGTGAACAGGGAAATATCATATTTTGTAATGTACGTTTGATTCTTTAACATAACACGCAAAACTATATTTAAGAGCTACAGTTTTAGATTAAGCCCAACTTAGATAAAGTAAAAAGTTCTTTAGAGAAAGTCAAAGTTATATGTGGCAAAGACAAACTGACAGGTGTTGCTAGCCAAGATTAATAGTGCTATATCTATCTGGGATCCTGTGCTACTTGGATTAAAATTTAAAACTTGACATTAGGTAACAGGAATACCTAAAGCAGTAATACTATCCATAATTTGTTACAAGACTAATAGTTAGTGTGGTTTTACTGCTCCAGAAAAGTAACCCAGAAATATAAATGACTACATATTCCACGAGTGGGTCTTCGACATGTTGGTCCAGGTCCGTAAAGTAGAAAAGACCATCCACCTCTCTGCCAGGCCACTGGTAAGGGACAAGAGCACTGATGATATAAGTCATCACTAATAACACCATTGGTGGAAGAGAGCTTTGCAGCAACTTGCCTGGGTAGGGATCCACCGCCTTACCTATTGCTGCCACCATAATGACTGTCATGTTTCGGCCTGGAGGGTATGTTAGCTGGTAGACTTGCATAATAGCCATTACATCCTGGTCACAGAATAGGACCTGTAACATCTATGGTGTCTACAGGCCATGGTTATCTTTAACCATCAGGAGACCCGTATGCTTTGTCTCAGACTTGTCACATAAAAAAACTAGTGGGCTCTGAGGTCACCACATTCATACATTTTCAAAATAATGTTACTTCCATTATAATTAAAAGTTTCATTGTGTTTTTATGCAATAGCCAATAAGGAATGTTATAATTGAGTTTAAATTAATTTGTTGTGAATTTGTTAACTAATATGCAAACATATATTTAAATCATACAAAGGGTTATTAGTGACTAATGCAAAACCTTTCTACGGCGGCTTAAGTATATTGAAAGCAACATCTTTTGTACTACAACATTTAGAATATTGTGAAATACGAATTTGGTTTTTCATACTTTTTGTCAGACGGCGATGAATTTTTTTAAATGGAGAACTAAAATAATTTCTCAATATTTTCTAAAGAAAGGTTATACCACTTATTACCAGTAACCCTGTATAATTAACAGTTAAATTTATAAAATAGATGCAAGTTATATTTACTTCTTTTTATTTATTCCAAAGCAACAAATGTAAATAAGTATCAGTATCTTTTCAATGTAGGCAGAGATACAACCATGGGATCCACAATTTTATTTGTTGATGTGATAGGTGGCCAACCTATTCCCAAGCACTGTGCACATACTACAAATCAAACATGTGTTTAGTTTGGGACTCATGTCTAAACAGATGATGGTAAAATTTTACCAAAACATACCCAGAGGACAAAAGCAATGATTATCCTGATCAGTGTCAAATTTTCATAAACTTTAAGATTTGGATGCAGCAAACAATACAATGTCTACAATATAACTATTGTAAATTGCAAATTTTATTGCACATGGTGCTTAGGTATTGCTCAAATCCATCTATTTAATAACATGAGATTTGAATTTCTTTTAATACAACAAAATATTATCATACAAAATATCCGAATAGTAATTTCATAAAATGTTTACTTATTTTATTAAACACATTACAATTAATATTAAAGCTTTATAATATCCAAAACGAATGCTACATTTATGCAACTCCATAAAAAACACCTTGTACACATTTACTTTTTGTGTACATTAGGAGATGTAGACTGAAAAACTGAAGATGCTGACATCAGATTTTCTATGTACTGCCCTAATACCTGATTTTCAGATCTTAGTTTCAAGTTTTCTTCCTTCACTGAATCTACCCTTTGTGATAAATCTGAAATTAATAGAGAGGTGTAAAATGTTAAATCCATCAAAAATAGTTTTTCAAAAATAGTAATTAAAATTTCTATAAAAAAATCAGCAACAGCATATTTGAATGTTAACTATAAAGTTATTATTAGCACTTTAAAAGAGTGCATTGTTTCCAAAAGTTCAAATTAACATGTTACTTATAAAATTTTTAACTAAATTGCCCGTCACAACATTTCATTTTGTTGAATATCTTAAGACATGTCACAGTTTTGAATAAACTCATGACAGCATAAAGAACTACAAATGTGAGCCAATATGATGTAAGCATGGGCTGACTGCTGGCAAAAAAAAAAGATCAGAATCAATAAAGTATATAATGTTCATATTATCATATCTGAATGACTCATTGGTCATATATATTGGGCATACATATCTACTTCAGCTGCTAACTGGAATGTTCTGAATACATTCAAAACAAGTTAAACTTGTGAGAGATTAACATTAATATATGTATTTCGAAGTGTAGGTATTTAAAAAAATTTAAACAGGTATATATATAAGTATAAGAATAGTTTGAAAAACAAAAAGTCGCTTTAATATGTAACTGAACTAAAAAGTAGAAAATGATACTCAATGATAAATAAAAAAAATTAAGAAAAAACAGTTTATCATGTAAAAGGTGCAGGGTGGTAGGATTAAATTGTTTTAAATATTTTAATTAAATATCCTCTCTGTGGTCTAGCAGTCCGACATCGGACTTGACTTCTTGCAGTCTTGGGTTCGATTCCTGCATTAGGCAAAAGTAAATTATTAGAAAATATCAATCATACGCATACTTATAAAATATATTATTAAGCAACCCATGCTTTTATAAGATAAAATGTTGTTTTCTTATCCACTCAACTATTTACTTGAACTTCTACAAAATGATTATCTACTTTTAAGTTTAGCCAAATACAGCTAAGTGTTCTTTAGTTTTTTAACTATTACTTATTTTTACCTATTTAATAGAATAAATGAATGTGTCAATATAGCAAATGCAATTTATTATTTTTTTGTGATAGATACACAGCCTGTTTATTTTATTCATTAAGTATAATGACTAACTGAAAACAAAACCCATGTGCTACCTAAAGACACTAAGGTTCGTAATAATGCAACTATTAAACCTTGAGGCCTTTACCTAGTATTACCTTGATAGAAAATTAGACAAAAGCCATTGAAACGCTCATTAAAATAATATCTTTGTGTTCTTAAATGATTCAGTTCTATAAAATAAGTATTTACCATCTAACGTGTTCTGTAATTCAAGTACTTGAGATATTAATCGAGCTTTCTCTTCTTGTTCATCGATCCCTGAATCGGGCTCAAAACTTGCGGGTCCATTTAAACCAGGACTTGATGATCCTCCTGTATAAGAGCTGGGCAAAGAATCCATCGAACGACCATGATCTAATCGATTATTGTCGATTTCATCAGTAATTATTACTTGGGGATCGTCATCAGCAAGTGGGATATTATCATCGTTACATTTCTGTAATATTGAAGACATTTTTAATATTTTAATAACACAGTCTTTAATACTTTTGTTGTTGAAGGTAAAAGATATAAATGGTAAACTAAATGAGGTCACTCCACAGTCCACAAAACAAACGATCGATTTTGATTTTTGTAATTTCTTGTGAGCACAGACTAATTGTGAAAGAATATTATTGTCAGTGTCAACTGTCAAGACTGAAACCATTTTTTTTATTTTTTTTTTTAATTAATTTGCCCCTTTCTGGTGCCGGCTAAGACCTTTAGGCTATGCCGCCACGTTTTCCGTATTATTTCATCAGTCACATGTTTTCCTTATTAATTATTCATTCATTAGTCACTATTTACAAAGTCACGTCAGGCTCTTAAGTAAAGCGGTGTTCATTTCACACAAGCTCACTTTGGGAGATTTTGTGGCAGCGAGGAAATTCACGATACACTAATTAATCCATCATTATTTCATTTGTACAATTTCACTGAATAAAATTAAACTAACTCCCACCTAAATTAACTAATTTTACTCCTAATTTACACTAAATTCAATAATTGTGAAAAAATTACGACCATTTTCAGTTACGATGGCGCCAAAAACTCCTCACCTTTTTTATGTTAATTTGCAAATAGCGACTAATGACTATATGAGAATAATTAATACGGAAGACATGTGACTAATGTCTGTATAAGAATTAATTAATACGGAAGATGTGGCAGCATGGCCTCAAGGTCTTAGCCGGCCCCAGAAAGGGGAAAATTAACTTAAAAAAAATGAAAGGTTGCCGCATTTTTTTTTGGAATGACTATTGTGTTGCCAGCCTCGCGGTTTTTACAACTTCACCGGGCTTTGTGGGCCGAGTAGAGAGCTCAGCCCGAGAGATCATTATTTAGATGGATTGGACTGTTCCCTACAACGCCAGCAACAAGGGCTGTCTCCCGGGAGACCGTACCTCGACTAAGTGCTGCGTTCTGGTCACTGGGTGGACTAGGTGGAGGAATAGTGGCGGCTCGTCGCTCGGCGTTAGGCGCCGGGCGCAAGAGAGGTCTTCGTCGCCTAGACCGGCGGCGACAGTGTAGTGTAGTGTCTTGTGAATTTGTGTTTTCCGGTCGGGTGTGATTGGGAGGGAGGCTCGCATTTGCCGCGGTTATTGGATCCGGTGGATCCGATAACACGTGACGGAGTCTCATAAGTTTGGCGGGCGCGTTCGCGGCCGGTGTGTAGTCACACGCGGGTGCTAACACCAGGTTGGGGTGGGCAGCCGTTATTTCAAAGTAGCGTTCCGATACTTATTTGAAATGCTGCGCTATTGTAGGCAAATCTAGGTCGCGATGTAGGTCCTCGTTGCGTACGTACCACGGACAACCGGTGGCAGTACGCATGAACCTATTTTGGATTACTTGTAGCTTTTTAAGATGGGTCGGGTACGTATGTGCGAAGCCTACACTTGCGTAAGCTAAGATTGGCCTGAAACACGTTTTGTAAAGTGTCACTTTGTTACAAAGTGACATTTTACAGTCTTTATTAATTAAATAATAGAGACGGCTAAGTACGTACTTAGCCTTGTTAGTGACACGTGAAATGTGCGGTTTGAACGATATCTGATTGTCTAGAATAACCCCTAGGTATTTTGTTGATTTTTCCCAGGGGATTATTCTATCGAACATTTTGATGGTACCCGGATAGCGATAGGGTCTCATCCGTTCGAATGGCCTAGTGCCCCGATTAAAGTACAGCGCTGCACTTTTATCGGGGTTCACTTCTATGCGCCACTTTCTGAACCAAAGGTTGGCGCAAACAGGATTCAATATTACGTAAGAACGGGTTCGCGGGAACGGTCGGAGGGGGAAGGCGCGCTTTTAGAGGGTTCCCTTCAATCTTTAAGCTAAATAAATATATAAATATAATGTAAAAACGTATAATTTGTAAATTAATTAAATTGTAAATATTACTTAGTTGTGTGTAAATATGATTTATTAAATAAACTATACTAGTGAAAGACTACTGTAGTGTTTTATCACGATAGAAGGGGCATGGTTTTAATATATGTATAATATAAGACTAGTATAAAATATAGAGGTAAAAAAATAATAATAAAAATACTATTTGCACTGTCGTAGAAGTTTTGGCGCCAACATGAAAGAAAATGATTTTGGTGTTCAGAATTTTAGTTTTATAATTTGTGTGAAAATAATCGTAATTCAAGGATGTGACGTACTATAAAACAAATTAACGGAGAAACATAATATGTAAGCTTCAAAAAATTAAAACTAAAGACGTATTGAAGGACTCAAACAACAACGTACTCCTAATTCAAATGTAGATGTTTTTCTTAATAAATTAGAGTTATTACTAGAAAATACATTGAAAAATTCTAAAAAGAAATTTGTTTTATGTGGAGATTGGAACATAGACCTTTTACAAACTACCAATACTTACAAAAATTTAATAAGCATTTTAAAAAATAATAATTTTTGTCACCATATCTTCAAACCTACTAGAAAAGATGCATGTTTAGATGTAATTGCTAGCAATTTAGATAATGTTTATTTGGATACTCATATTCTTGGTTTATCTGACCATGAAACTGCACAAAGTATACAAGTAGACATTAAACCAGTGTCACTTTGTAAAACGAAGCGTACTTTTTGGTTTGAAACAAAGCGTCTCTTTGGCCAAGAAAATATTAACAAACTTTATGAATGCATGTCATCTTTAAGTTTTAGTGAAATTTTTACTATTGATGATTGTGAAGATGCCTTTAATGAATTCCATAATACCTTGACTTTATTTTATGAATTATGTTTTCCCAAAATTCAAATTAAAGTTTCAAATAAGCCAATAAAAAATAAATGGCTTTCTAAGGGCCTCTTAAAGTGCTGTAAAGTGAAACGGCAATTATATTTAAATTATCGTTATTCCCAATATAACAAAAAAGGGAATAAAATAAGTTATATACGTTATAAAAAGGTATTATCAAAATGTATTTTAGAATCTCAGAAACAGGCATCATTAAAATATATTGAACAATCTTCCAATAAATGCAAAGCTTCATGGGATGTAATTAAAAGCTCATTTCAAAATAAAATGTCTAAACACGAGATTGAACAAATTAAAATTAACAACTTAGTATATACTGATTCTCAAGCAATTTGTAATCATTTTAATGAGTTCTTTATAAATCAGACTAAGTTATGTAATAATCATCAGCCCAGTTCTACATACAGCATAAAATCTCATAATTTGTCTAACCATACTAAAACGATGTTTCTGACACCAGTAGATGAACATGATATAATAAAGTCTATAAATAACTTGAAAAATACAACAGCAACGGGCTATGATAATATAAGTACTCTTTGCCACATAATTAATTTATCATTTTTAGAAGGTAAATATCCAGATCGCTTAAAAAAGTCTATTGTCAAGCCATTATTTAAAAAAGTATCCCACTTGTGAAATGAACAATTATAGACCTATAACTTTAGTTCCTGTAATTTTTAAGATTTTTGAAAAAATAATGTATGACAAATTATACAGCTATTTAATTCATTTTAACTTATTAAAAAATAATCAGTATGGATTTAGAAAAGGCAGGTCTACAGTATTTGCATGTTTTGACTTAGTTAAGAAAATAACTGAATGTCTTAATAGCAAAAAGTATCCACTTTCTGTATTTTTAGACATGAGTAAAGCATTTGATTTTGTATCACACGAAATTTTGTTAACAAAACTTGAGAGATATGGCATTAGAGGTAAATCATTAGATTGGTTTAGAAGCTATTTCGAAAATAGAAAACAGTGTGTTGAAATATCTAGACTAAATGGTAACCGCAAAAAGGTCTTCACTTCAAATTATCTTTTTAATGATTGCGGTGTACCACAAGGTAGCGTTTTAGGCCCATTACTTTTTTTAATTTACATAAATGATCTGCCCGATGCTATTAACCATGATTCTGTTTTATTTGCCGATGATACTACACTTCTCATCACGTGTAATAATAGAAGTGATATAGTTAAAGAAACAACTGTAACTTTAAATAAAGTGGTAGAATGGTTACATGAGCATAATCTTAAAATAAATCTTACAAAAACGAAATTAGTCGAATTTCAGGCACACTATAGAGAAACTAAAAAATTACAAATATTTTTAAATAATACTTTTATAAAGAATGTAGATTTTACCAACTTCTTAGGAGTTAAAATTGATAAATATTGCAATTGGAAATCACATATTGACTCTCTATGCAATAAAATTGATAGGTTTGTATATGTATTGAGAAGAATAAGAGAAGTAGCAGGCTTGGATGCATCTCTCTTATCTTATCATGGGTATGTTTCTTCGGTTTTGCAATATGGTATTCCTATTTGGGGAAATTCTGTAGATTTAATTAGAATCTTTAGAGTACAAAAGAAGTGTATTCGCGCCATATGTAGTGTTAACCAATTGCATTCATGCAAACCACTTTTTAAATCGCTTAAAGTTTTACCTTTACCTTGTTTGTATATCTTGGCTGTATGTGTATTTGTAAAAAAAAACATTAACATTTGTTTAAAACAAATGCTGAAACGTTGGGAATTTCGTGTTTTAGAAATGGTGAGAAATTGCATGTGCCGAACCAAAACCTTAATATTTATAAAAATAATGTTTACTGCATGTCCATTCGTATATACAACCAATTTCCTGATAATCTCAAATCTCTTCCATTAAAAAGATTTCGAAGGAAGGTATTTGACTTGTTGTTAAATAAAACATATTATAGTGTCAAAGATTTTCTTGTAGAAAAGATTTTATAGTAAAACAACTAATAATTATTAACCAAATATAATGAAAGGTATGGTTGCCGAGGAGTTTGTTTTGCCGTTTCTTCTCCTGTCTGGCTAGGTTTGGAAACGGTGGTAGTTTACGGTAGACAGGGTTAAATTCAATTATAGTTATTAAATGTTTATTAATAAATAATTAATCTAGTTATAAATATAAATAATTGGCTTAGAAGTTGAAGCATATGTACCTTAAATAATATTTTTTATAAATGTTAAAATATTTGCACACCAAAATATGGTAGAATATGTTGATATACTTAAATATTTTTGTAACATCACATTTACACACATATTTCCGCAAATAAATAATTTTCTTTCTTTCTTTCTTTCTTTGTCTTTGTGAAGGAAATGACTTTTAAAAAGGGGAAGACAATATGATCAGAAACTGAAGTAATGAATTTAAAATTTTAGTATGAAAAAGAATTTATTATTACGGAAGACGTGGCAGCATGGCCTTAAGTGACCAGGGGGGTTACCATAAGCTCTTAAAACAGTACAATTCAACAATATGTAATATTATTTTCTAAGCTGGCCTTTGTAGTTGGTAACTACACTGGCCAGCAATAAAAAAATAAAAATGTCCTCTATTATAAATTTTTTAAAATGTAGAACCTAAATTTAAGTCGAAAGGACAGTCTGCTACATGTTCTGACACGGTCTACATTGGTCTACATCTAGTAATCTCAGCCTACTTTTTTATTCCTAACATTCTTCCTAATATTCTATAAGTCGACGGAACTATGACTGCTGCTTGCTGCTTGGTGCCTGCTGCTCGGCGGTGGGAGGACCCTAGACCGGCGGAAGCTGCCCACCGGTGTTCTTCTGTGGCCGCCTTCCCAGCCGCCCTCTTCTACTGCTGCTTCTGGCTGCTGAGGGAAGGCGCCAAAGGGTCCCGCTAGCCCAACCGCCGAAGACTACAGCAGCAGTCCTTCGAGTTCCGTCGACAGACCACCGTATCCCACGACCCTTTTTTTTTCTTTATCCGGCAGAACCTTTTTGTGCACAGACTTTTTGTATGGACTTTATTTTTACTAGTGTTTCTTTTATTATAGTGTTTTTTTTGTTTACATTTTTTAATTTTTATGCCAACAGGATACCGTGTCCCAAATATGTCTGTTGGTTTGTTCATTTTTACTGTAACGTAGTGGGGATGGTATAAATTTTTATTTTTTTATTGCTGGCCAGTGTAGTTACCAACTACAAAGGCCAGCTTAGAAAATAATATTACAAATACTAATTGTCAGTCGAGAAAGACAACCTTATATCGTATACCATAAAGTTGCTTATAAAGGCAGACATTTAGCAAGATGGAAATAATACTGCTTTAAGCGTTCATGGTAGGGCCCCAGTGACTGTATAAAAATAATTAATATGGAAGACATATGTAATATAACTAATGAAGAAATAATTAATACGGAAGACGTGGCAGCATGGCCTAAAGGTCTTAGCCGGCCCCAGAATGGGGCAAATAAACTTAAAAAAAATTAAAAAAAAGAAAAAAAAAGTAAAGTGCCAAAAAGTAAACATCAAAATAAATTCGACGAAATGCTGAAATCTGAATTAAAAATAATTTATTTTACATACTAAAAAGAGCATTCAATTAATGACAATTGTAATAGCTTATAACTTTCAATAATGTCTTTCGTATTAAGAAAATATTCCTCGGACTTTATCACAACAGGAAAGTGGTTTGTAAGAAGAGGTTAGTCTCAAATTAATCTAGTTTATAACTGAAAAATCACTAATTACCTTTATAGAAATATACTTGACTTTACATTTAAAACTTTTAGATTGTCGTGTCTTTAGTTCGCTACCAGAAAAGTTAGAAGAGCCCATAGCACAAGTTCCAGAAAAAAAAGTAACATCACGGAAGTCGCGGATATTCAATCCAATTCTCGAATATAGGCACAGATACCCAGAATTCTTGCCAGATCCTAATCCGTCATGGAGAAATAGCCTTCGGGAAAAGTTGGAACGAGCTGATATGCTTAAAAGAAGAAGTCAAATTGATATTCCTGAATTTTATGTTGGTTAGTAGAATGCCAGCATTTAAGTATCATAATATTTGGTTTAGAACAACAAAACTACGCAATATATAAATAATTTAATAATATAGAGAACTTGATTATGTCACTAATTTAGTTGATTTTAGTAGTAATATTCTGCCATAAGTTGCCTGAATTGCAATCGCTGCTGTAAAGCCACAACTTGAACACTCACCAGATTCATGTTCTGGGCTGGAGAAGGCTTGCAGTAAACTTTTTGCTGCAAAGAGGTTTAAGATCCCAGTCTGTGAACATTAAATATTTTGCCTTTAAGTTTTGTATTATGATACACATTTTGGCAGTACTTCAGATATTTCAATGTAAATAGAGGCTTAAAACTAACATACCTACTAAACTTAAACTTACTATACAAATTATATATAAAACTTATTTCTGAGCTTTTTAAACACTGAAAATGTCAATTAGTATTCAAGCAAGTCTTAGGGACAACATAGTTAAGACAAAAAATATTATTTATACAATATTGTTTGCTAATAATGTTGAGCCAAATTTAATTATTGTTATTTATACAAGTACTTGTCATTGATATTTACAGGATCAATTTTAGCAGTCACAATATCAGATCCTCACGCACAGACCAAAACAAATAGATTTGTTGGCATATGTATTGAACGTAAAGGATGTGGGCTCAGAGCTGAGTTCACTTTGAGGAATGTTGTTGACCATCAAGGAGTTGAGGTTTGTTTATGTTTATGTTTATTTATTTGCCTTCAGTAGTGTACATATTAGATCTTACATTCTATACATAGTGCTTACTACTATACCAATGATTGGCATGCAAATATAATTATTTTAAAAGACGTTAAATTAACCCACATTTAAAATTTTAAAAAAATAATGAAAAAATAATGTTAATAACAAATAATTACATGTTATCGATTTATGTCAAAAAAATAATAAAAGGCACATAATGTCAAAATAATAATTAATAATAATAATTAATAATTGTCATGTCAATTTGGATAGTTTAAAATAAAATTCAATAAATTCAAATTAAAAAAGGAAAACATTATATATAACTTTACTTGGATTTTACTGCTAGAAAGTGTTTGTCTGCAAAATATTCATCTAAATTGTAGTATGTTTTTTCTTTAAGGCACCTAGTTATTACTCTTTTGAAACGAAGTATAGGTAGTTCCCTGATATTTTGTGGAATTTTGTTATAAATTTTAATTAGCATAGCATGACAGTTTTTCCTATAAAAGGTTTAGTTATGCGTGTTATTGATACACTTCATTACATGTATTTGTATTAAAGAAAGATTACTTTCTAATCAATAAAATTGAAACTCATAATTCTAATTTCACAGTGTTAACTGTAGCAACTTATTTTATATTTATGCCAATCTGCTTTTAATATATGACTAGTTTTTTTCTTTTTACCCCCCTACAAGCTATATATATTTTCTAATCTTATATATCCATATGTTTGTATGCATGATCCTTTAATTCCATGCCTCCAAGTATACTTTGTATTAAAAAAATGTATGGGTTAATATGTCTCAATATGTCCAGCAAGCAAGAAAACAAGTTTGTTGTAAAATGCCATTGTTTGTATCATTGTTTTAATATTATTTTATAATACTGCAATATGTTCTGCATATTAGAGGCAATATAATCCATGGCCATAAAATCTACTGCCTCAACTAACAGTATTGAATCTGCAAAATTCCGATTTATTTTTATTGAACCATCTGTAATGGTATATAAAAATATTTTTGTTTGTAAGAGATTTAAAGAAAACCCCTTGCCTAAGGTTACAGTTACAATGCTTTTATGGTGTTGCTAAGACTTAATCAACAAAGTCAAAATGAAACTTAGGTTGCCCTCATGGAAACTACAAGATATGTAATTTTAATACTGTTAATATTGGCTGGCTGTATACGTATACACATACTTTAGTCAGATTTGTCTTTTCAAAGGTGATATGACTTTTTATGTTACAGGTGAGATATGAACTCTATGACCCAACAATCCAGTCAATTCAAGTTTTGCGATTAGAAAAACGTTTGGATGAAAAGTTGTTTTACCTTAGAGATGCTTTACCAGAATATTGTACATTTCCTTTGGACATGGATCCAGAAATTTTGCCAGAAGGTGCTCCTGTACCAGTTAACACTGTTCAGGTACTTAAGATTCTATGTCTTGTTTTAAAATGAAACATCTTTGTCATCAGCATTTAAGACAATGTAACAAAAAATATTGGAATAGGTCATAAGAACAGAAGTCCAAAACCAAATATTGATCTTTAATGTAAATTAAAATCATAAAAAACTTAACCACTCAATGATTAATTTGAAACAAATATTTGTTAGATAGTAAATATTATATTTTTTTAAGACTCAATTATATGTTACTACTTCTTATCAAAGATATTTCTACCTAAATCATTACTTGTTTTGATAACTGCCGCCCTCGTTTTTGAGTTCATGCTAGTGTTTTTATTTTTATATTAACCCTGATAATAAGTCAATAAATTAAAAAATAATTATTTAAAGCAAATAAACATAAATAATTAATTACACTGTTTACAGGTTAAGTTGAAGCCTAGACCATGGCTTGAAAGATGGGAAAGACAAGAATTAAAAGGTGTATCTAACATTGAAGAACATTTGAAGGAAAAAGATAGAGTTAGAAGGGAGCTAAGAAAAACACCATGGGAGAAATATGACTTAATGAAAGAGTACAGGTAAATTATATTTTTTCATTATTTTTGCAAAATATGGAACTTAAGAATAATTGTGCACTTGCGATATCATGTCCCATCAGATGACATACGAACATACCAATATGAGCATTTTTTTATATTTTTTTTTAATGACTAATGTGTTGCCAACCTCGCGGTTTTTACAACTTCACCGGGCTTTGTGGGCCGAGCAGAGTGCTCAGCCTATTTTTTCTGATTGGACTGTTCCCTACAACGCCAGCAACAAGGGCTGTCTCCCGGGAGACCGTACCTCGACTTGGCGCTGCGTTCTGGTTACTGGGTGGACTAGGTGGAGGAATAGTGGCGGCTCGTCGCTCGGCGTTAGGCGCCGGGCGCAAAAGAGGTCTTCGTCGCCTAGACCGGCGGCGACGGTGTAGTGTAGTGTCTTGTGAATTTGTATTCCAGTTGGGATTGGGAGGGAGGTTCGCGTTTGCCGCGGTTAGCCACCGGATCTAATAACCGCGGCAAACGCGAACCTCCCTCCCAATCAAACTCCAACTTTGACTTGCACTCAGGAAAAAAATTGTACTCTAAATATGCACTATAATGTCTTATAATTTATGATTACTTTTAAAATTTTGCCATAAATTTTATTTAATAAAAAAATTATGACTGACTGAGCAAAGTATAAGAAAGCAACAAAAATGTTTTGAAATAATTATGTTTACTGTCGTTTTTAGGAAAACTATACCTGTTGAAGATCAGAGTGAGATTTGGAATGAAGTTTACAGTCAATTACAACAAATGAGAGTTGCTCGTAAGAAAGCAACAAGAAAACGATTGTCTGCACCATCAAATCCACAGCTTGGATAATATAATTATAGCCATTAAGTTTTAAATGTAAAGTAAATAAAAATATTAGATCCGAGAAACTTGTTGATATTTTATTTTATAATGTCTGCCTATGGGTAAAACACAAGTTATTTATTATTGCCATAACGTCAGTGCTCGTTGCTATCAATTTGGATAGTAGGATAGTCAATTGACTTACTGCTGGCGTCGTCGTACCTTTGCCATATATCCTGTAATTTAATGTTACATTTACTAAGAAATTTCAGCTGATTTACCTTCGAACCAACTTCATAAAAATAAAAAAAGAGTGTCTTGAAACGATTCAGAAACAATCGAAATTATACCATAGTATACATTCCAATGCGAAACTTCTACTAAAAACAGCACTAAAACCTCTCTTACATACCTATGTAACTAAAATTTTGGCAACAAATCTCACGCGTACCGTGAAACCTGGTAGCTTTGTCAACGGTTGCTAAGTTTGCCATAGCCAACTTTTGAGAGAAAATGTATAATAACATCTTAATAACAGTTTTTTGTCATATATGTATGCCTTTATAGCAAAATTTATTAGTTAATTGGCAACACCTAATGAGATGTAGCAACCCAGCTTGTTTTTGAGATCTCATTTTCGGCGGTTACTTTTTTCCAATGTTACGCCACTGTAAAACTTAGTAGTCCAGAACTTTTACCAAAACGAACAGGAAAAACATGGCCTACGGAAGTAATTTTTTGACATTACGTTAGCATGATCTTTAACTAAATAAAAGCTGATTTACTGTGCTACAAGCCACATGTCGTTCAGAATTGGTGTTGGTAAATTCAACAACCCTAATCACAACGTCCGCGATGGTGACTTTGCCATGTTTAGTTGGAGGTTAGGGCTGCCACAAAATTTCTTATGAATATTTTGTAATAATAATTAGTTAAAAATTTAAAAAGTATTTTTTGTTTTGGGTTAGAATAATTAAACAAGCGAAGTGATTTAGTTATTTGCATAAATACTGACTAGCGTTACAATTTCACAATAGTTTCTTACATGTTTTTTATAGTATGAGTTGTTATAGACAGTGCCGGATTTAAACTCAATGCCGCACCTGGGCACCGGAAAAAGTTCGCTCTATTACTAGAATTTTACTTAAGGGCGGAAATACGTGTAGAAAGATGTTTTCCTGCTGATTTCTTAAATGTCTACCCGACTATTTTCTAAAAACTAATCAGCTCTTAAGTTTAAGTAACCACGTCGATTGCCACCAATCCATCTAAAATCGGTTGATTCGGAAAACATTCGAAAAAAGTGTTTTTTCACATAACTTCAACATTGAGTTAAAAAAAATCACGTCTATCGCCACCAAGAACCTGAAAATCTGTTGATTGGTTCATGAGTTATCGTTGTCGAAAAAATTTGGAAAAAGCGATTTTTTTAAATTTCCCTAAGATTTTCGGTTCAATCAGTTTGTGTTCAAAAGTTTATCATAGATTCTGAAAAAGTGCATGGAATACTGACAACCGCGTGAAAATCGATTTATTCATTTAGAAATTTTTGCACTTTCAAAATTAAAAAAAATACTGTTTTAATAAACTTCTAGTAGTATTTTCACGCCCATATCCTCGAAGGGGTTGGCAGAGGCACAGCCAGGGCACCCACGACTAGCCAAAGATACTAAGTCCCACAATGTGATAGGTGGCAAGCCTATCACCAACCGGGCACATTTCCAATCCCAAGCAACAATTTTTTTTTCATTAGAAAATTGGAAAAACCCAATTTTCTTTTGTTGCCCGACCCGGGATTCGAACCCGGGACCTCATGCAGTCAAGTCCAACAACTGAACCGCTAGACCACAGAGGCGATCTATCTATCAGCCTAAAAGCATACAAAAGCTATTTCTTTGAGCTCGGAGAGCCTAAAATAACACACAAATTGCATTTTTGAATTCAAAGAATTCAGAAACCTCGTAAGTGAAATTTCAAGCGTTAAGGTATGGAATTAGCGGGAAGTTGCAGGGTTGGCCTTTAGGGTCAACCGTTTTCTAGATTTTTTTTTATTGATTGACTGTTAACGTTGATGTTTTAAGAAATGCAAAACATAATTCCGATTTTTTTCATTTTTTTTAAAAATAAATACGAATTAAATTTCTTTAATTCCTGAAAATATAAAATCGATTAATATTTGAAATCTCCAAAGAAACAAATTGGTCAAACCATTTTGATTATTAATTTTTACTAAAAAAGTGTCAAAATAATAATACATGGATAATGAATGAATTGAATTTCTTGAATTATCAATTAAACAAAAAAATATAAATTAATAGAATTAATTAATTATATTGGGGAATCTCGATAACACAAAAAAATTATCACTTTCAAAATTTTGCCGCCCTAAAACTTTAGGGCACTCGCCCCGACTGCCCCTAGTGTAAATCCACCGCTGGTATAGATAGGTACATATTTATGTATATCTCTGACTGCCATGTAAACATTAGAGACTGATTATGGTAGATTATGTTCGATGTATCTTTATTTAAATAAGTTATTAAAAAATTGATAATAACTTACTTTGCTTAAGGATAAAGAGTTAATTTATTCTATTTTTGTTTTATTGCGTAAGATATCTACTTCAAGTTAAGAAACTAACTGGAAGTTAAATATGATGAAAGCAGGCATCTATCGAATTAACGAACTATAGAAATTAATACATATTCACAACGAATAATAGTGTGTGTGTTGATCTTATTAAAGTTGATTATGTTTTTTACATATTTTTTTCTACTAGTAAAACCCTTTTATATTTGACAACCCTAACCCTAACTTTTTCTTACTATGAAATATTTTGAAAAGGTTGGTGAATTTGCCACCTTCTTAGAAAATTAAATTGCCAGAGCTAAATATTAAAAACTTACACTTTTATTTTACTGGTTACGAAAGAATGCAAACATATTATTTTTTAGCACCATAAACTCCAAAAATTTCATTTTTATTTTCATATGGCACCTTACCAGAAGTGGTTAATGACTTTGCCATGTTTGTTTTTATGTTTGAAATATTTTAATTTACAAAAATAAAAGAGATATTTGTTAACAATTTGAATTTTCATGAAATTTACTACGTCTATGTGTAGTTTACTTGTGATGTTTTCATATAATTACATTTTTTTAAAGCGAATCAAACTCTTTGACACATGAAAAAGTGGCAAAGTAAGCAGGTTTTACGGTAGTTATTTTCTCTTGTTTTTTTTTCTTTTTTTAGAAAAATAGGTAATGATTTCGTGGTGAACACCTAGTACAAAGTTTATCATGATTTGACTAGCAGGGTGTCAATAAATTTATTATTCTTGCTCATTTCGGAACCATTTACGTTTGAAAAAAGAAATACCAAGTCGCGATGTGTCACCCAATGAAATAGTTGAATTTGGGTTTTGTAGTTTTATTGCGCTTAGTTAGATAATTAGAAACACAGATCATAGCTGTGTAGATACACCGATTATCTATGCATCAAATATTGTTCTCGTCTTTATAACAGTTGTAAAATATCAAAGGTTAGATCAATTTGTGTGATATGTCAAGAGGTATTATTTCCCCTTTTGGGCCTGTTATACTTTGTATAGAATTAATCACTTGTCTCCATATCCGGCAGCTCTTAAGAGGCGATCATAGGTTATTACATTTCATTAAGACTAAATCTTAAGTCATTATCAACAAGGCCATGAATATGCAGGATTGTGCAGTGTTCAGCAAATTATCCGGACAGTGATTCTTCGGTTTCTTGCCGGCATAATGACAACAGCTTAACGCTTAATACTTCTGCTACAGGCACCTATAACATTTATGATGTCCATGACCGCTATTGTATTTTATGTACCATCAGGAGAGCAATGTGTTTGTTTGCTAACTCATCTCTTAAAAGTATATTAATTTATCTTTACACGGGTGTACTTGTACCTTTTTTGAACGTATGGAAATCCATCATGGATACCTGCCACTTTCGGGGGATTCAACGATCTCATTCTGGTAGCCCCTCTCAACAGGGGGGCAGCAGAAGTGCACCACTTCGGGTTTCCAGTAGCGACAGGTGCCTCCGTACCTGCTGCAATCCCATCTTGACCGGGCGGGTTAGATGGAAAACCTGCCACCTTCCTCCGCAGGTATGCACGCCGCCAACCCACGCGGGGCAAATAGCCCACTACCCCGTGTCCGCTCCTCATGTCCTCTCTTAGACAGATAGGGGTATTGAGACGCGGCCTCCCTGGTCCAACCCCAGTTACTCAAACCCCCCC
>NJDD01003865.1:347520-360425 GCA_002245505.1 Calephelis nemesis | reverse complement strand
TGCTCGCGACACTTTACGTGGTTTGTGACGAGAACAAAAGATCTTCCCGCAGTTAATGGCATATTAAATTTTGATTACCTAAGCTGTTACTTTACAAACTTCTATTTAAAAAAAACCTTTCAGTAGATTTTATGTTAAAAGTGAACAGAAAACCGACAGAAATTACAATTACCCTGTTTTGAGTTTTGTATCTTTGTACAATACTATTTTAAAAAAATCATCATTAGATTTAATTTTTGCTACTTTTTAACATAACACGAACAAAATAATATTTACAAATCAAAAACTAAGACACTAACTAAAACATAGAAAGGTTAAAAATACCTGAATAAATTTAATAAACACCCAGACTCGGAAACACAGTCATCAATGCCTATCACACAAATTCAGGAATCGAACATGAGTCTCGCGTTTGGTCAATTTGCCTAACAAGGGGAGATTATAATATTTTTTTGTTATGATGTGAAATTTGTCTGTGTGTGTATTAATGGTAGTCCAGAAAAAAAACGTCATAGCTGACAGGTTTGTCTTCAATTACATTCGTTTTGGGAATTTCGTCTGATTCTCGCCGCGTAGATAAATGAGGGCTTGTTCAATTAACAAAGTCAATAATACCGAATAGGGAAGTGCATGTCGAATCATAGATCAGATATATTATGACGGGATGGCTTGTGTCCAGTTTGTTACCAAGATTTTGTATCTAAGTAACGATCCTTTTGTGGAAGAACCTTTCTCGTTGTAATGGATGGATGCTTGATAAAAAGTGCGTTCATTTACACAACAATGGTTTGTTGCTAATTTGAAGTTGGAATTTTTAAGATGAACAATTATAATTCAAAAAAAATATTTAATGAACCCCCGACAAAATCTATAAGTATGTCATGACATACTACATGTACTACATACTACATGTAGCTAAAAACCATGTTCATCATATCAGCTTTCATACGAAAACATCCGCAGCCACACATGCAAAAACACATACAAACGCACACACACGCAGGCGCGCACGCACACACGCAAGTACGCACGCGTATGTATACACAGACTCTTTTTTTGTCAGCTTAGTTTAACTTACTATTATGCTAGCTATCCTTTTTTTCAATTAGTGAAAATCTTCATGGATTCCAATTTTCGGAGGAAGTGGCGGATTGTGCCGTACACCTAGCAGTTAAAGCCACTAGGTGACAATGCTCCTAAGTGTCGAATGACTCACACACCTGTCCTTAGACTCATCCAGAAGACCTGCTTCTGGTAACAACAAATTGGCGCCACCTCCTCGTTGGTCGAGTGGCTAGCGTATGCGGCTAACTACATCGACTCACCGCGGGGCTCGGGTTCGATTCCAGACGGGGGCAGACATTTGTGCGATGAACATTTAGATGTCTGCTTTTCCGGGTCTTGGTGTTTATTAAATTTATTCTGGTATCTATTTAAGTATTTCTACGTAATATTATCGTTGACTGACACCCATAACACAAGTATATAATTTGCTTACTTTGGGGTTAGATTCAATTTGTGTGAGTTGTTCATGGGATATTTATTTATTTATCAGCATGAGGCCACACCATGCAAAACTGTCTTACATCCCAGACTGCTTTTTAACGCCCAACGTTAATAATGTATCTCAATCTAATGGATTTCATGCAATCTAGATAGTTGCGTATCCGCCGGCCTATCCCATACCTAATTGCCATATTTATCCAGTCCACAGATATGTTATTGGCGAACGGTAACATTAACATGGATCAAAATATCAATCGTGGACAGCGAGTTTTGGATTAGGATTGATTATTAATATTGGCCGTAAGTCAACTGACCCTCCGATCTGTTGATCCATTGTTCATGTTCCGATCAGTTGATTGTGCCCCTTTAATGCCCGGTTCCTATAATCAACAAACCGTAATTCGTTAGTATAACCATTGGTAGTTTGCCTAAAAGTGACTAAGCGTTGCCCATAGTTACACAAAATGTTTTGAGCTAACAGGTGATAACGTACGACCGTAGTTAGATTTTTTTACTAATCGTACACATAACTACCATTCGTAAGCAAAACGACTTGTTTCTTGAATATAGGAACCGGGCAGTCAGTAGGGGTCGCCTTTTACGACATGCAGAAGATACCTTAACCTTAACCGTCGGCTAGCACCAAGGCATCCAACCATTGCCGGCTACCCTACTCTCCAGACAGGAAAAAACTCTTGCTAGTAGTAAAAAGAAACAATTATACACGCAGAAGATCACTATCCATTCTTAAGAGATCAGTGGTGATATTTTTAGATTGACACTGAGTGACACATTCCTTATTTAACGGAAGCAAACAAGCTGGACTAGCTGAACCGCTGAAGACGGTATTTTAATTTGGTGTAATTTAAAAATACTTAAAACTTTAATACTTGAATAAATTTAATAGACAGAAATACACACATTTAGATTTTAATCGAACTTCGTAATATGTGCGCGGTAATCGAAACTGATTCCTCCAACTCTCGAGCAATGACGCTCAAAAATATGCATTAAAAACGTTGTTCTTTTATAAATATGGCTTTTCGATTTTCGATCGTTTTTACGACTTTCTTTGCCAATGTCAAGTTAGTTATTCATATTATTAATTCTTATCATAAATTACTATGTACAAAGTCATGTCAGGTCAGGGTCTTGAGTAAAGCAGTGGCTTCGTTACTCAAGCTCATCTAGTGAGATTTGACGGCAGCGAGGAAATAGACGATACACCAATTTCTTCATGATTTTTTCATTTGTGCACTTTAAACACACATAAACACGAAATTCAATAGTAATGACAAAATTATGACCACCTTCATTAACGATGGCGCCAAAACCCCCAGGAGGAAACTTTGTTACCATCTTCCGATGGTTATTACATTTGGATTAAATCTACGGTCCAGTCGGATGTAAACCAATGTTTACAGCCTGTAATTTCAACCGTCTAGAACTTTTATTAACTTCGTCTTTTCTGCGTTGACATATTGCAGTTTTGAAATAATCTTGTTAATATGCGTCACTGTAAGGCCTTAAGCTGTAATAATGGTAATACCTTGTTATTACCTTAGTAATTGTAAAACAACTGTTATTCTTTGATTAAGGTATTTTATTATTATTTTTGTAATAATATTTGTTTTTGTAAGTCGAGTTCCGTCTGTTTTTTATGGTAAAAATTTAATGTAAAATTTTATGGTATATGATATTCTTGGTTTGAACTTTCTCTACGTCAGATTATGTTATGGAATATCTGAATGAATGATGGAATGATTTGGATTACTTTCTTTTTTAGCAACGCTCTATATCCGATTTAAAGTTATCGATTCGATACAATTGTTCGACATTGTATTAGGTTTAGGGATGTACCTTCCTTAAATACAAACATCGATGAATCAATTTGTTGAGTGTATTAAAAATATTACCTCTGAAAAAGTTTTAAACTTGAACATTATTATAATATACAATTTGGATTATATTGAAATAAGCAAAACTATGTTATTTTTTTTTAATTTATGCTACGTATTTAAAATGCCATAAATCTCTTATAAACAAATGACCTTGACTTTTTATTATTTCTACAGTTTAAATTATTTTTTTGAAATTTTTGGTTGTGTGTTGACATATGTTAAAGTAAGTACCTTCAAGCCCATATCCTCGAAGAGGGAGGCAGAGGCACAACCACGGCACCCACAGCTAGCCGAAGACACTATTTTTTTTATATAAGAGGAGGCAAACGAGCAAGTGGGTCACCTGATGAAAAGTGATCACCGCCGCCCACGGGCATCCGCAACACCAGGAGTATCATAAATGCGTTGCCGACCTTTAAGGAACTCTCTAAGTCCCACAATCTAAACGGTAGCAAACCTATCGCTAACCGGGCACAAATCCAATCCCAATCCAATTGGAAAAACCCAATTTTCTTTTTGTTGCTCGACCCGAGAATCGAACCCGGGTGTCGTCTCTGTGGTTTAGCTGTTCAGTTGTTGGACTTGACTGTATGAGATTATGTTTGTAATTAGAATTTTAATATGAAGATAGGAAGTGTTGTAACAATATTATATAATAAGTCATCTTCAACAATTTCGTTACACAAATATAATTGAAGTTGACGCGTAATATCATTCCAAGATTACAATAGACAATAATATTAAGTCCCAACATTCTGAAGATGGTTATTTTTATGGTTAGCTTACTTTTCTTTGTAAACAATGACCTGGTCATTAGGTGTTAATAGTTTGTTTAATTTATGAAAATTGTTTTATTTTTTATTGTTATTCGGTGAAGAAAAATAATATTAATTAAGTTTTTTGTATGATATGGCAGGAGTTGTTCTTCCGTATCAGTTTAATAGAGTTATGATTGCAATTTTAAAAAAAAAACATTTGAATTTTGTAAAAATTCTATCATAATAAAGATATTTCTCATTAAAATATAAATAAAAATATTTAATTTGCAATTTTCCGCTAAAAATGTACTAAAACCGAAGTTCGGTTACGAAGCGAAACGTACGTTGAGTTTATAGTAGTGTGTGTATTGTTGGTACTAATAAAACAGTTTAGTGGTGTGTGTTAAGTGGAGGTGGATATATTTGGGAGTTTTAGCTTCCGGTAAGTCCAATTCATTTTTAGCGCACTATTTTGTCTGTTTTGTTACGCCATAATACGTATATATTTTTGGCGGAAAATTGCAAATTAAATAATTTTATTTTGATTTAAGTATGGATTTCCGCACAGAAACGTCTTCTTCTATTAATATTTCTCATTTTCGACTAGAAGTTACTTTAAAAAATTGTATTGAGGTTCTCAATTTGTGTGCCAGTTTTCCGAGCACTTCAAATTATGTATAGCTTACTAACGGCCCGCCCCGTCTTCGCACGGTTATGAAATATTCTTATAAACTTTCCTCTTCAATCACTTTATCTATTAAAAAAAACCGCATGAAAATCCGGTTTGTAGCTTTAAAGATTTAAGCACACAAAGGGACATAGGAACATAGAGACATAAAGACAGAGGAAGCGACTTTGTTTTATACTATATAGTGATTGTAGGTAAAACTCACATTCAATGAAACTAAATTTTATTACTTTACCTCGTAATGGCTCCTGACTCATTTGAAGAGTTTAAAAGAACTGGTTTCCTGCCAAGTAGTACATAATGAGTCGTCGGTGCCTTTGTCACTAATTAAGTGGTAGGGTGTTACGATTTGTGACGATTCGCCTCGATTTGTAGCATGCCTTACCAATTCTTACTTAATTTCAGTGTTCACCACTACGCTCCGGTAGATAGTGTAGTGAAGCGATGGTGTCTGTAAGCCTTATATTTCCTATCATTAAGGATTTGATCGTCTTCTTTGCGTTTGGATTCCGTACCACGATATTTTAGGGAAAACTGTTTATATCATGGAATATATCCAGTTATAAGTTTATTTTAGAAGATTCCTTTAATTATTATTTATGACATATTTTTTAAATCAAGGACAACTGCAGTTATTAAAAATTTATCAAAATCTGCAGGTATCATCGATCCATTCAAGTAATTCTATATCTCGACTTTGAAACGGTTTAGGATATATTATGTGTATTGCATCCGAAACACGTTTGTTTAAGCATTGTATATGTGGTTAGCTTACAATCAATGTAATAAGTCTCTCTAAAGAAGAAAGAAATGGAATGAGTTAAATAAATCGGTGATCCCTGCAGTTTTTCGATAGGTCTTTAATAGCTGCAGTTACCTTATGAAGAAATCCTTCAATCCTTTATCCTTCCTATCCTACCCTATTTAATTTTTTTATTATTAATATTATAAATGCGAAAATGCGTTTGTCTGTTTGTTATTCTTTAATGCAAAAACAGCTAAACCGATTTTCATTAAATTTGGTTCACACATAGAGGGTAATTTGAATTTACACATGGGATAGGTTTTATCCCAAAAAAATGTTACTGTGGGATCATTAACCGCGCTGGCAACGCCGCGGGCAACAGTTTGTTCTATTTTATACTTATCAGGTAAACTGAACTCAGTTGCTCGCTAATCGCTCCTTCTAATGAAAACTCGTACATAAACGCAAATAAATAGTACTTGCAGAGTTACAAAGAAAGGATATTATTGAAAGAAACTAGCAAAACGAAAACAATTATATAGTCCAAGAGCCCGTGGCTGCCAGACCTTCGTCCTTTTTTAAAAGCTGAAATTTCTTCCATACGTGCCTTTTGTATAGGTACCAACAGTCCCTACCCATGTTACCTGGGCAGTGGTTGCTTTGGCAGGTAACAGGTAGCAAAGGTGTATAAAATTCCATCTTAAATTTTTTAATTTATAAAATTTAAGTTTTTCATGTTTCATTTGTGGTAATATCAGAATTCACGTTATTCATTACCAGACACTTCGTATGGTTGCAACCCTCTGCCAGACACCGCTAAACTATAATAATTTGTAGTTTTACTTTCGTAAAATAACGTAAATTTTTTACTTTTAATAACGTGAGTTCTGATATTACCACGAATGAAACGTGAAAAACTTAAATTTTATAAATTAAAAAAGTTAAGGTTTAATTTTATACACCTTTACTACCTGTTACCTGCCAAAGCAACCACTGCCCAGGTAACATGGATGGGGACTGTTGGTATCTATACAATAGGCACGTATGGATGAAATTTCAGCTTTTATAAAATGATGAAGGTCTGGCAGCCACGGGCTCTTGCTCTAATACGGTAATATCGTTGTGAGCCACAACCACATCACTATGTATCGACTTTTGGAACTGAATTTATATTTTACAATTGGGTTTGATTTGTGTTTTATCGATAATTTATTGGCGTACCTATTAGGCCTTTAGCTGTCGGTCAGTGTGAAATTTGTTGCGAATCCCATATAACAGTTTCAATACGTTAAGCACCACACTATTATCAATGGCCAATGTGCTTATTTTGCCTTTCCACGGCCCACATCTGATACTTCCTTCTAGGTTTGCTGGTTGAATGCATGTATTATACAATTAAAACTTTACGTAATTGCAGTTTTCCTCTAATCATACTATGATCGAAGGATGATTGTAATTATATCGAGTGATAGTGTAAAAAGTTGTAATAAAAAATGGCTTTCTTTTATGGTATTTAGAAAATGTTTCCCCTGACATGGTTTATAAATAAAAACGGGGTTTTATTAAAGGATCTCAGTCTCAGGTTGGCAACGCACCATTTTATTTATTTTGTTTTATGATAATGGAAGGCAAACAAGCAGACGGAATTCCTGATTTTAAGAAATTCACACCACTTCGAAACACCAGGGTGGTAATGGTGCATTGCCGACCTGAGGCCGGGATGTCAGGCCTCGAGCAAAAGTAGCTTTACCGGCTACCTTATCCTCCGAACCGGAACACGTTAATGGCAAGCACTGCCGTCATGGCGGTAGGAATAGGTAAGGCGGTAGTACCAATTCAGGCGATTAGTGCGAAACTCTACCACCTAGTCAGATATCACGGTGTTAGTAACGATAAGCCAATGCTCGACTTTTACGAGCTACCTGGCAGGAAGGCAGATGGACTATTCTACAAAGAAGCCCGGACCAACACGGGGCAATGGTTTAAAAGTTATTTAGATAATAGAAAGCAATGTGTTCAGATCGGTAAAATAAGTGGAAACCACAGGAAAGTCTTATACCATTAAAACTATTTGTTATGAATATTAAAACATTGTGTACCTATATAATTAAATAATCACTTAAAAATATTAAAATATTTGCACAAAACAATGTGGTAGAATATGTTGGAAAGCTTAAATAATTGGCCAGGCCAGGCAAGGCCAGACCATCTCGTACTTCTTGCAATTCATAAGTCGATCTGATTGTTTATTTTAAGTACTATAAAAACTAGGCTGATGGATATACATAGTATATGTATAACACTGTATTACACTGTATAGTGTTTTAAGTCCTCTATGTCACATAGTATTACCACCACCAAACCAATCAGATATAATATTATTGGTTGAGGCGCTGCTTGAGGCAGTGATGAGTAACAAACAAATAATTGGTCTGTTATCTATACATGATACATCAAAAGTTGGATGGAGTCTCCATTTCAATTGGATGATGGTAAATTAAGTATCTTCACGCCCATATCCCTGAAGAGGTAGGCAGAGGCACAACCAGGACACCCACGATTAGCCGAAGACACTAAAACCCACAATGTGACAGGTGGCAAGCCTATCGCCAACCGGGCACATGTCCAATCCCAAGCAACATTTTATTTACTAGAAAATTGGAAAACCCAAATTTTCTTTTGCTGCCCGACCCGGGATTCGAACCCGGGACCTTATGCAGTCAAATCCAACACCTGTACCGCTATACCACAGAGGCGATTACCAATTTTAATGAAATTCGATGTGAGTTGATTTAAAGACTCGAGTTTTTAACATGAAGCTTATGCTGTACCTACCATAGACTGTAATGGGGATGAAAATTTGATTGAACATGAAAATCATGTTGAAAATCAAAGCTGCCGTCGTTAGTAATTCTACGCTAAAGAAAGTCGCGTACTAACAGCTAGTGCTAAATAAATAAAGGTGATGGATTGAAACATGTCTTAGGTCATAATCGCATTGCCAGCAACGAGCTCGGTGGGTGTGATAGGTAATGTGCCGAATTACAATCAAGTCTCAATTGCAGCCTTAATGTTACAGCGCTGTTACATTTGTGAACTCGAGCTAGAGTGGACTTCGATCATTGCTGCTTGATAGATTACGCATGAGCGCCTTAAAAACCGTCCGTACGAGTTACGGACCGATTTACACAATGAAAAGTTGTGTTTGTGTTGGCAAATGTTTTAAACCTTTTTGTAGACAGTTGATTTCATATTTAATTGTACATTTTTAATAAGTCACTAAAGATGAATTGTCAATAAAAACGCGTACACTTTATTTTGTTCCAAAGCTATTACAGGATATGAACTTTTAAATAAGTGGCAATTAGTATATCTTAGTAAATACCAAATAATACTACTAATAGACCAAGTATTAATATACACGTAGAAAATTGCCTTGAAAATTAAGAAATCTTAAGATAATTATTTATATACTTACTAGTTGTTGTTTACCCTCGACTTCTTTAGAAAATATTTTTATACGAATTATAATTCCTATTTTTCAGCCCTTGGAGGGTTGGTTAGTTTTAGAAAGAAATTAAGCGTATTATTGAACTCGGCCTATTCTTTGACTAGATGTATTTAAAATTTTATCAAAATCGGCAATTTATTGATATGAATATGAATCGAAAATTTTTATTTTTTATTAACAAAGTAATCATTACTCTTATGTCTCCCTACATCCACACCTCCATACTTAATATTATTTCGAAAGTCTGTCTGTCTGTTGCTCCATAATAGCTGAACTGCTGAATCGGTTTTTGTGACAATTGATATGCATACAGCTACATATCCAAGTTTAAACGTAGGGTACTCTAAAAAAATAACCTACTAAAGACTTATAATAGGGGATGAAAGTTTGTATAAAAATCGTAATTAATTCATGCTGACGTAGTCGCGGTCAAACAGCTGTGCCTCATAAATCTTACCTCTTATTAAATAAAGTCACTTTTCGGCATATGAAATCTATTTGTGATTGTTGCTCGAAGATCGTTCACATAAACCGTTTAACGTTTTGCTAACGTTTTGCACATTGCAGACATAAAACTGCAATAAAACGGAGTTGTTATTTGTAAATAACTGTTTTATAATTCGTTGTGTAATGGGAGCTAGGTTTAAAGAATAATGATGGTTTAATATAATATTTAAGACTTCTAAAATTTCGTATCTATGGTGTCACCAGAATAGAATAGATTTTTTTTATTCACATCCACCTTACAAAAGGCACTTGTGATGAGTCTATGTAATACGAAAAATTACCAACGGATCGGAACGCGGCCACACACTGAGAAGATCCGGCAAAAAACTCAGCGGGCTGTCTTTTTTTCCTTATTCTATTCATTATATTAGTATTATTACATCACACATTATTATTAGTAAGATTTTGAGCAATTAATCCCAAGCACGCTTATCCGATAGATATTTAGCAATGGTATAGTAATTTTTTTTCACAATTTCACTTTGACATATTTTTTAAATTTATTTAAGTGACCTGCCATTGAATATATTTAAAAAATGTATTTTATATAATCGGGAAGTTTACTGTAAAAGCGTATAATGAATGTAAAATCTTCTGAACATATATTAAATTTTCAAAGATGTACTGGGAAAATGCTACGAAAATAACTAAAATAAACAATCCTAGCGGTGTTAACAATCAACATCACTTAACTGTCTCATTTTTTTAACGGCATATGCTGCTGATCTTAGTGTTACTGCGAGCTTTTCAACGCGCAGACCCCATTGCAACTTTTTATCTATTGTGATTCCTAAAAAAGTTGTGGAATCAACAAGGCGCAACTTGTTCTTATTAAATTGAACATCGGTTTCTACTTGCCTCACATTGGGCATTGAAAATTTGATACTTTTAGTTTTTTCATTCATTTCAGGCCATGTTCGTCTCTTAACACCAGGTGTGCTTTGTGCTTGTTGACTGTCTAATCGGTTCGAAGGAGAAGGTAGCCTGTAAACTTACTTTTACTCGAGGACTTACATCCCGGCCTCTGGTTGGCAACGCACCATTACCACCTTTGGTGTATATAGGCGACGTGAATTTCTTACCACCAGGAAATCCGTCTGCTTGTTTGCCTTCCAATATCAGGAGAAAAAAGGTGTGTCATTAAAATGGTGAATTCTGGCGACATGTGAGGCGGTGCAGAATACTATTCTGGATTGACAGAACTACTAACTAAGTTGTACTGACTGGTCATGATAATTAGTAACAAAGAAACCGACTCATACGAGTAGCTTGGTAGGGAAGCAGTTGGCCTAACTTTGTAGCACTCTGGAACCAACACGTGGTCATGTTTAAAGGATGTGACGTCATTAAGACTGAACTTATTTCATAAAAAGCCGTTGTAGTTTCTGTATTTGATGGAGTTGGCAAATTTTATTAAAAATACCCTTATATGAAGTATACAGGCTGTTATAATATTGTACGTAAAGCCGAAAGGAGGTTCAATGGGGACTTATGATGAGTCTATCCGCAATATTTGTGATTGTAGTAACGCTTTATAACATACCCCAAAAAAATAAAAGATTGTCACTGTTTTTACTTATGTGCAATCCGTATTTCAGTGAATTAAAGACTAAATTACGTAGAATGTATATATATTATTGTATACATTTCTACCTAAGTTGCGGAACGACAAAAGTGATAAATGACCGAACCTTACAAAAGGCCTAACCTGAGGCCTAACATCCCGGCCTCAGGTTGGCAACGCACTATTAACACCTTTGGTGTCTCTAGGCGGCGTGAATTTCTTAACATCAGGAAATCCGTCTGCTTGTTTGCCTTCCAATGTCATAAAAAAAAACTTTATAATATTAGAAGGCAAACAAGCAGACGGATTTTAATGATGGTAAGAAATTCACGCTTTTCTATATATGAAATATATGAAACGTCAAAATTTAAGAAATGGCACAAAGTGTGCACCGCCTATCTTAATACACTACCACTTTATTAAACAATTAAATTAGACAAGTATTAGGTAATGTATTAGTAGGCCTTTATCCTATCCTATTAATATTATAAATGCGAAAGTTTGTATGTATGGATGTTTGTTACTCTTTCACGCAAAAACTACAAAGCCGATTACGATGAAATTTGGTATGTAGGTAGCTGAAGACCCAGAATAACATATAGGCTACTTTTTATCCCGGAGTTCCCGCGGGATTGGGACTTACGCGGATGAAACCGCGGGGCGCAGTTAGTGTTAAATAATATGGTTACCTGACATGGAAGCTTGGTAGGGTTGACAACATTTTTGGCTTTGATAATTAATTATATTTTTAAGGTATTTTGTAACACATTGTATATCGAAAGTGCCGGATTTCGTGGCCTCAGCGGTATTCGACTTACAATAACACTCGTATCATAACAAACGATGTATAAATCTTTCATTTATTGGCACTGTGAATGGTCAATAGCAAAACTGAAATGTCGAGTTAGGTAATTGTTACTGGCAGATCATACGATTCGTTGCGGCGACGGCGTGGTGCTAGACGACGTCGCTGTGGCGTTTTGGAAATGTTTATAATGAGTTTAAGTACGCTTTAGTCACGTTCAATTAAACACGCAATTATGGATTACGAGATGGGAGAAGTGATTGCGAAATTTAAAGCATTTGAAATTGTTGTTAGGTGTCTGTGTTAGCTAGCTGTCGCCATTGTCGTATTTTAGTAGTTGGTTTTATGTACGCAAAAAACTTAATATTTTTATTTTATGATACTGGAAGGTAAACAAGCAGACGGATTTCCTGATGGTAAGAAATTCCCGCCGCCTAGAGACACTAAAGGTGGTAATAGTGCGTTGCCAACCTGAGGCCAGGAGTAAAAGTAAGTTTACCGGCTACCTTACCCTCTGAACCGGAACACGTCATGGCGTTACGGCGGCAGGAATAGGTAAGGCGGTGGTACCAATCCGGGCGAGTCGCTGCGAAATTACCACCTAGTACAGTACAGCCTTACTTGTACAAAGTCCATTTGACATCGTTATTATTTGATATTTAATTATTGTACCCAAGTAGAATGACAAAAAATAGCAAAAGGTTTAAGAAAAAATGTACAATATGTGTGAGCTTATTTCGTGAAGAAATTTCTCACAAGTGACGCTAGAGAGAACATTTGAAGATAAATTTATCCTGGTTATAGTTTACAGATATGTAAATAAAATATACCAATTTTAAACTAATGCAATAATAATTTATGAACCAAGAAATTCAATTAATCATATACTTAGTCTGGCCATAAATACTGTTACACTTAAA
>NJDD01003865.1:280111-347390 GCA_002245505.1 Calephelis nemesis | reverse complement strand
TTCTTTATTACAATATTTATGGCAAGACTAGGTATATAAAAATTAAGTATTTGATATAGTGTAGTTATTGGTGTATCTAGGTAATCTTCTTGCATAATAGTGGCAAATATATAAATAAAATTAAACTTATTTTAAATTATGGACCTAATTTATAATCATTGGGATGTGTGGTCGATGTAATTATTATATAATTTATGGACCAAAACATTCAACTGAAAAAAATGAAAAGAATTATTTGACAGATAATGAAATGGTATCTCTAGGCAGTCTTTCTGACATCGTTAGATCTGTTTGCATGATTGGTTATATAAAACTACACTATTGCAATCCATAATTCATAATAACAATAATTCATAACGTATTTATTGTTTGAATACATAAATAATTCCATAACCCCTAATCCTTAGAACAAAATATGTATACTTTTATGATAATAACTGACCAAAACAATTTGGTTTTGGAACTCAATATCTTGGGTTTTTTGCAATATATATTTCTTTCACTTATCGATAAATAAACTAATAAAGATGCCTTTCTGTATTAAAAATGTTAGGAATAAATGCTCGAATTAAGTCGCAGCGATTTCTGTTCGTCTGGACGAGGTTTTACCTTACTGTTATGCATTCAGTGGTAATTAGAGTAGTTCCCATGGATAACGCCCGACATAGCACGAACTTATAACACCGACTGTAATACAAGACTTTATACCTCAGCATATTGTTCAACCCGTGACTTTTTGACATCGTTCAGTTCCTACTTTATTGAGCAACTCGCGACCCGAAAGAGATAAATGTTGGTCGTCTGATCTAGGTCTCTAACCTAAAATGAACGTAAAGACACAGAAAGATTACCTAATATATTTTTTATGTTATTGGAATGATTTTCGTGCGATGCTAACCTGACGCTAGCATGTTAAGCTTTTTGCGTAAGTTTACTACTATACCTTCGAATCCGGAATACGGCGATCGCGAGCACTGATGCGGAAATGTCGTTATTGGATTTTACCATTTAGTTTGACGTCAGCAGATTCGAATTCAAGGTTTAAAATTTTTAGATTGTTCCGAAGACGATAGGGTTGTTACGTTCCTAGGTGAAATGTTTGGGACAGTAAGCCAACGAAATATTTACAATTTCTTATATGTTATTGGAAGGCAAACACGTATACGGATTTCCTGATGGTAAGAAATTCACGCTGCCTATAGACACTAAAGATGGTAATGGTGCGTTGTCAACCTTAGGCCGGAATGTAGGCTTCGACCATAATAAGTTTAGTGGCTATCTTATCCTCCGAACCGGAATACGTCAACGGTTAGCGCTGACATTATGGCGGTAGAAATAGGTAAGGCGGTGGTACCGATCTGGACGAATCGCTACGAGACCTAGTCAGATGTCACAGTGTTAGTGACGGTAAGCCTATGTTCGCCTTTGACGAGCATCCTGGCAGGAAGGCACATGGTCTATTCTGCAAAGGAGCTCGGACCAACACGAGGGGAAAAAGTACTGCAAGGTGTCAGATATTTCATTGGCTTAGATTAGTTGATTCTTTTCATCATTCCCTTGTCCCCGGTTCTTTTGAAGTTGCGTCTGTTTTTAGTAGTCCGGCGTTGGCGAGTAGGTCTAATCTCGTCGTCGTTTCTAATCAAAGGTGCCCGTTTGGCTATAGGTTTGCCACCTATTTCATCGTGGAGCCTAAGTACCTTCAGCTAATTGTGGGTGCCTTGATTGTATATCTTCAGAGAGGTAGAGGTCCTCGTAGAGGTAGGTAGTGGCATGACTGGGGCACCAACGAGTAGACGCAGAAACTATGTCCCGCAATGTCATACATAGTTAGCAAGCCTATCGTCAACCTGTCACATACTCAGTCCCAAAAAACGTTAATTTTATTATAAAATAAAAACCTTTGGTTTTTATTGCCCGACCCGGAAATCGAACCCAGGATCTATTCTAGATCTAGAGTAAAGTCCAACGCCAGATATCTGACCAAGATGCTGCATTAGATTGATTCGTATGATTTGTTTGAAGATATTTATTAGCCCAAGTTGTATTTCCTGCTATTCAAAGAAACGACCAGTTCGTCCTACAGTTGCCATATAAGTACACTTCACGCCCTACTGCATTGTCAAAAGGACCTACATACAGCTTACGCAACATGGTACCTTAGCAGTTATGTGAAATACGCAACACATCAAAAACCGATCAGCATGTGTAATGTATGTGTATTAAATCTACGTGGGTTATATGTGTCCGAGATCCGTCACCAGCCAGATTTTACTAAATCTTTAATTTCTCATAGCATGCTTCCAAAAAACAAACAAAAACGCACATATAACCAAACAGCTTTCAAATGACAACGCTGTGTAAATAAATAAAATACTCGTAATAATATTTTGGACGAATTACACAAATTTAATCTAACCCTAATTTAAGTAAGTTATGTGGTTATGTTGTGGGAGCTAGTCAACGAAACTAATAAATAATACGTAAGTAGATACCAGAGTAAAATTTAATAAACACCCAGATCTGATAGGAAATGTAGACATTTAAACGTTTATCATACAAGTGCCTGCGCCCTTCGGAAATCGAACCCTAGTTAGGTGGTGGTAGGTGGACGATGGCTTATACGCCAGCCGCCTGACCAACGAGGCATTAAATGAAATTGAATTTTAAAAAAACAAAATGAGTTTCTTCTAGTTATTAGGGATGCTTTTCTTTGAAATAATTTCGTATGATCGAAAATAATTATTACCCTATCAATGGCTGGTCCCTGATGGTGCTAATAAAATAAAACTCCGAATTTCGTTCGCTTCTCGTCGAAAGGCGGGAAAAGATCTTATGCAAGCGTTTCTCTGCTAATAGCTCTCGTAAAGGTAACCTTTTGATGGTTTGAACCCCTAGAACATTTTACTTAAATTTGTGAACCAACACAAAATCAACGAACCCTGATCCGTCAGTATAACCATTGGAAATTTGTCTAAATGTGACGAAGCATTGCTCATAGTTATTTAAAAAGTTTGAGTTAACAGTCGATAACGATCGACCGTGGTTGGATTAGTTACAATTGGTACAAAAAACTATCATTCGTAAGCAAAACGACTCGTTTTTTGAATATAATATGTAGGAACCGTGCTTAAGTCTCGATGATCTAATTTTTATTGTTGCTCAATTGGAAGGAATACACTGAGTAACTTGCAGATTTTATAAAATGATTAATGTCTGGCCACTGTACGGAAGCACCAGATCTCACTCCAGTTTATAACAGAATTTACTCGTATCCTATCATTTTATAGTCAGTAATTTTTGTAGTAGCTTACTTCGCCTGTCCGACATGTTACGTTTTTTTTGCTTGTAACTTGTATATATTTCTACAAGATCTCTTTCTTACCTCATGTTTTCGAAGCCGTTAGGCGATTTATATCATTAAATTTTACGTATTTTTATTGTTGTAACGCCGCAGGGTTGTAATGTCCCCATATTTCACTAGTAGAATAATTTTGTAATTTATTGAACCAGTGTATTAAGTAAGAATAGGCGATGAAGATCCGATATGTTTTACTTCTCCCTGGCCCCGGTTCTGAGGGTAGGCCTACTTCCTCACGTAAACCTTCAGCTTCAGATTGCTAACGCACCATCATGTTGATGGTATATTAATGTGTCTTTTCTGTATATGTGCAAATCTGATTGGATGTGTGCCTATTTCCGTGATATACAAAAATATTTTTTTATTGTGAGAAGCCAATGTTATTGGCGCACGGCTCTCCTAAAAGTAAGAGACTACCGTGACCTATAGATACCGTAGATGTTATAGGTGCCCCTGTCCAGTGGCTGGAATGTTAGTCTATTGTGTAAGTTAACCCTCCGGACCGGAATATGACAGAGTCATTATGGCAACAAGATTAGAAATAAGGCGGTGTATACCCGGGTAGTTGCTACATAATACTATGTTCTATACCACTCAGGCACAGAGGCAGATGGTCTTGTCTACTCAGCGTATCCATATCACGGGAAATCCGCTTTGATCCTTAAAAATTTGGTGTTGCAGTTTTATTTCGTTTATTTTAATATCTTTAACTTTGTCTAGTATGTGGCGCTAAAATCAACTAAGTGGTTGTTTCCAATTACTCGTACTCATAAATGATTCTAAAATGTTCCCTCATAAATTTTATCAACATCCTATTAGCAGTTTTTGAGTTACACTTAATAATAAAGACATTTTTCAGTTACGTTGACGACCTCATTATTGACGTGGGTCCACATCTGAATCATGACCTATCTTTTTTTTTAATAACCCTCAAAATCGGTTGGCTATAGGCGCAGTAATCGTGTGACAAACATACAAAAAACATATAGTCAAAATGAGACCTTCATTTTTGGAGTCTGTCAAAAATAAACTTTAAACTTGCAATTACAAAACACCAGGTATTGCGTGTAGTGTTGCTTGCGTGGTTGATGATCCCTAAGGAATTTTTTTTCGGTATAAAAGTTGTTTTATGTGTTAATCCTAGTTGCCCTCTATATGTGTGCCAAATTTCAAAAAATCGGTTCGGCAATTTTTGCGTAAAGAAGAAAAAAATAAACAAACATACAAACTTTCGCATTTATTATATTAGTAAAATTTAAAGTTCCAGTTTCCATGCCCCCAGGAATAACATGTTGCAGATCTATTTAGTTTGATTATCTCGGCACCTATTTCCATCGTCATTGTATCTGGCGCTAACGTTTCTAGGTACGCATTACTCGTACTATTTATAAATAAAATAAACTTTAAAGTTGCATTAATAAAACAACCAAAAGGATCTCCAGAAATAGCTGAAGGAGGACTTGGCGAGATGCCAGGGCGGTTCGGTCATCTGACTATTCTGAGGCTAGCGGGAGATCGGAATTTATATAGGGCTTTATAAGTTACTGCTTGGATACTGTTTGATGTGAACTCGGATTTGGGTTTTGTTCAAGGGAAGCAATTCTAGGATTCTGTATGGAGAGTATTTACTTAGCGCTTCGTTTTTTTCACATACATATTTTTTTCTATTTATTACCAAAAAATACATTTATTAATATAAGTATTCATGTATAGGATTGCTTAAAACCACTAGGGTTTACTATTGAGTGCCGCTTTCTTCGCCGTGCACATAGGCACATTATTTATCTATATATTCAATATACAACGCAGTACGATAGATTTTTCTCTCAGACTCCAAAGATGCTAATGATACATTGCCAACTAAGCTATGATGAAAAAAAAGAGAAAGCGACTTTGTTTTATACTATGTAGTAAAATATAAAAGATTTAGGGATTTTATGAAATTATCAGGAAAATAAGAAAAGTGATGTTAAAAAGACAGTGACCAAGTAATCTGATGCTAAGAGACATGCGTGGTTTACGAACACCATGGGTCACCAGCTGGAGGAAATTTTCACGTCCTGACGTCTATAAAATATATATATAAAATGTCTTCACGCCCACATCCCCGAAGATTTCCGCAGAGGCACAACCAGGGTATCCACGACAATCCGAAAACACTAAGTCCCACAATGTTAAAGGTGGCAAGCCTATCGCCAACCGGGCACATATCCATTCCCGGGCAACTTTATTTTTATTAGAAAAACGGCTTAACCGTTAACGGCGTAACCGTTGCATTGTCTGAAAATTGACGGGGAGTTAGCTTAGAACCAGGCGAAGGACTTAGGATACATTTTATCCCGTTCAACAGCGAGGAGACTAGGAAAAACAATATTTTAATTTTTCCCATACAACGCGTGGAACGAAATTCACAGAAACCGCTAGTAAAATAATAAAATGAAAATAAAAAGAAGAAGATAAAAGCTATTAGCATAAACGAAGTATGTGAATTTAGAGTTGAGCCATCAGGTGATCGGCTTAATTTGATTTAGTTGGAGACAAAAACTGGTACACGTGGCTGGCACACATCTGTCGCAGGAATGCAAGACATCGTTGACACATTTGGAATTGCAGATATCTTTAGCAGCAGTCAGCTTTTGCTAAGACTCTTGTTTTTCCCTAGAGTTGGTTCATGTGACGAAAAATGGGACAGACAATGTTTTCAGTTTTTGAAACAGATTGTTTTTTTGTATCTTAGAACTTTTTATTGGATAAACCATTGTACATTTTTTGCGCTGAAAGCATGTCCTGTGCTTTTCGGTTGTTTCAGTTTGATTTCCATCAAGATCCCTGTCTTGTGTTTTCCGGTTGTTTCTATATAAAAGAACTGTTTCAAATACTGTCTGGGGCAAAACTGTTCTGTCTTTAAAATTTGTAGAAACTGAATTTCATCAATATCCAACAAGAGTTCAGTTTATATTAACTTAGGTACCTACGTTTATTTTAGTGTTCGGCCGAAACCGGTTTTTTAGGCGAAAACGATACCAAAACAGTAGAGTTACTTTTGAATCTCGGTATTTTTGAACACGGTACTAGCAGATTATTAACATAATTTGAAAAATAAATTCAGCGAATCCGTTAAAATAATTTATTGTTCATTTTTAACAAAATCTCTGCGCCTCTGTGGTCTAGCGGTTCAGTTGTTAAACTTGACTGCATGAGGTCCCGGGTTCGAATCCCGGGTCGGGCAATAAAAAAAACGGGTTTTTCCAATTTTCTAATTAAAAAAATGTTGCTCGGGATAGGATATGTGCCTGGTTGGCGATAGGCTTGCCACCTATCATATTGTGGGACTTAGTATCTTTGGCTAGTCGTGGGTGCCCTGGTTGTGCCTCTGCCTACCTCTTCGGGGATATGGGCGTGAAGATACTTTTTTTATTTTTTATAACTTAATGTTAATAATTCGTCAATATTTTCAATTTTGCATGAATCGAGGTTCAAAGGTACACTACAGAACTTTCGGCATTGCCCTCAGTTTCGGTCAAAATTAAAACCGAAACCGAAATTTACTGAAACATTTTACAAATTTCTATTGTTACTGAAATCTAGTGTACTTTTTGTACTCATCGTTTTTTGGTGATACCTATAGCCAGTCACTTAAGTAAGGTAGCGGTGTGAAATTAAAAGACAATGAATAAAGTATGAAGATTAAATTATTTTTTTGTAAATAATAATTAACCGAATAACGCACAATAAAATAACGAACGCAGGAGTTTCAGCGTAGTAAATTTTTTGGCCGATATCGAGACTGATTATACGGCCGAAGTTTGCCGAAATGGAATCTTTCGGTCGGTCACTAGTTTATTTAGGTATACCGCCTCGTTGATCGAGCGGTTAGCGTACACGTTTAAATCTTTACCGACCAATCGCGAGGCTCGGGTTTACTTCCCGACGGGGCAGGCATTTCTACGATAAACGCAAAATTGTCTGCATTTCTGGGTTCTTTTATGTATAAGTACTTCCGAACTTGGTTTTATCGCAACCACGTTAGGATCTAATGATGGAATCGCAATCAAGAAAAACCCAGATTTTTATACTCAGGCTGGTGTTTTCTATATTCAAGAAACGAGTCGTTTTGCTTACGAATGGTTGTTTTATGTACGATGAATATAAAACCTAACTACAGTCGTTCGTTTTCGATTGCTAACTAAACATTTTGTATAACTTTTAACAACTTCGTTACTTTAAGGCAAACTACCAGTGGTTATACTGTCGGTTTACGGTTCGTTGCTTATGGGAGCCGGGCTTTAGACGGCGTATTATTTAAATTGAAGTAGGTGCTACCCGCCAGATTCTATTGCCATTTCTTAATATGCATATTATAAAGTTTTTCTTTTCTTTTCAGATTTATACCTTGGATGTTCTGAACCATGAGTTTAAAAATTAATGAATAAGGTAAGTTATTTTCACACCATTCAAAGTAAGATGGAAGTAATCACAGGGTTGTCACTACATGAGTAAAATAAATTATAGGGAACTTCTATTTTCCCTAGGGCTGTCATCACGTAAGTAAACAAAACAAGTTCTCTATGCCTAATGCCTATGTGGATTTGTGGGGAAAATGTAAAGGTTCTTACAAAGTTGTAGATATATAAATTTTAAGATAGATTAGGTTTTGGGTAGATTAAAGTCCATTTTCTTCTTATGGTATCATTTTTTTAACGGTACATTTAACAGATCATAACTCGTTGGTAAATTTTAAAGCGTGATATTAAATAGCCGTAGTTTTAAGGTTTATAACATTATCATAACAAATTAATAAAGATGTATCATGTCTTGTGAGAAGCTCCTTACCCTGATACTTACAGCTCCCATGCTTCCATCTCACCATGCTACTCGCTGGAGACAGTGGTACCATAACCACAAGCGTAGACGTTTTCCACGATACGGTTTAGTCGGAACTTTTTAGTTCATTTTACCAAACTTTGGAACTCACTTCTTGAATCGGGTTTTCCCTTAAAATGTGACATGGATGGGATCTTTTAAAAGGCGTGTCGGCAATGCACCAGTAACTCGCCTTATGATGCAGATATCTAAGGACAACAGTTACCACTTGCCACCGGATCCTATCGGCTTGTTTGGCGGTTTGACACATTAAAAAATATATATTTATTTTATGAAATCCTTAAGTTTTTTTATAAGGACAGTGTTCCCTCTGTTGGTTTCGGAATCCTTAAATGAATAAAATCCAACTGCTCGGACCCTAAGACGTATTAATCGGTCTTTTGCCCGGTTCCTATAATAAACTAACCGTAGTCCCTGATAACCATTCGTCGTTTGCCTAGAAATTGCCTGGTTACTCGTGAATAGCGAGCGTAGTTAGATCCTACAGTTTGTAGAAAACACTACCGTCCGTAGACGAAACGACTCTTTCTTGTATGTAGAAATCGGGCATTTTGTCACTAACACCCTAAATATGACAAGAAGATGTTAATGACGTCTTCTGACCGCCCGAAAATGTTATACTAACGCTGATGTTAGTACTCAATATATCGTGTTCCGATGTAGAGGATAGGAGGCTGGTGAACTTACTGGCACAAGAGACTTAACATTCCAGCCTCACGTTGGCAATGCATGACCTGAATTACCATATTTGGTGTAAATAATTTTTGTTTTTTCTTTATGGTATTGGAAGGCAAACAAGCAGACGGATTTCCTGGTGGTAAGAAATTCACGCCGTCTAGAGACACCAAAGGTGGTAATGGAGCGTTGCCAACCTGAGGCCGGGATGTTAGACCTCGAGAAAAAGTATGTTTACCGGCTACCTTACCCTCCGAACCGGAACACGTCATGACGTTATGGCGGCAGGAATAAGTAAGGCGGTGGTACAAATCCGAGTAAATCGCTGCGAAACTCTACCACCTAGTCAGATGTAACGGTGTTAGTGACAGTAAACCTATGCTCGCCTTTTACGAGCTGCCTGGCAGGAAGGCAGATGGTCTATTCTGCAAAAGAGCCCGGACCAACACGGGGAAATGGGGTATGTACGTTTTTTTCTGGAAATCTTTCTGTTTGTTGGCCTTCCAATTCTTTTTATTTTGTAACAATATTTATAAAAAATAAGTATCTTCACGCTCTTAGCCCTGAAAAGATAGGCAGAGGTAAAAGCAAAGCACTAATTATTAGTAGAATGTATTTAGACCTAAAATGTGATAGACAGCCTGCCACTTACGCAATGGCCCGGCATTTTCTCGTCGTTTTTACTAGAAAATTAAATGAAAAAACACAATATAAATCAACCAATTCAAAAACCGAACCCGAGACCTCATGCAGGCAACACTAAAAACCTATAGATTTAACTGTAAATTTGAACTAAAGTGCGATTCCCTTAATATCTTATTTTTCTCACGATTGACCGTTCAAAGTGTTCGAAATCAAGGTAATTTTCCGCTCTGCGGCTTGACCTTCATGGAGATATTTTCTTTTATACTGCCTTGATTAAACTGATCCGCTGTTCAATAATTAGAGATTCTTTCAAGTCATTACTTACCCAAGAGGCTCATCACAGCAGGCTAGCAATGGACCATTTAGGTTTTAATAGAGTTTGAAAAAGGAGGAGGTCACACGTTCGAGTTCTATATTTTTATTGCGTATGTTAATCGATTTTTCCGTCACTTCTGCACCGATTTTAAAATGTTTTTGTTTTATTTGAAAATCCGTACTTCCAAGGTCCCACTGGCACCAAGTCCCGATCTGATGATGTAGTCCCAGGGAAATCCAGAAAATACGCAATTTTTAGGTTCTTAAAAGACATGTTTGAAATCAAAGTCGGTTTTTCTGCAGTTTTACTATGCCTAAATAATGTGTATCTAGACGCCCACACCCCTGAAGGACGAGGCAGAGGCACAACCACAATGTGGCAGATAGGGACATACAGAGGAAGCGACTTTGTTTTATACTATGTAGTGATAAAGTTGACTTTATTTTGTAAGTACGAACACCGACAGGTGTGGAGAGGGGTAAGTGTTATAACTGTGTTAATCTGTTTGCAAGATTTTTTGTCAAATGTCGTGAACGATTTTTTTATGATACGAGTACAAGAAGGAAAACAAGCAGTTGAATTTCCTGTTGGTAAGAAATTCAGGCCGCCCAGATATACCAAAGGTGGTAATGGTGCGTTGCCAACCTGAGGCCGGGATGTTAGGCCTCGAGCAAAAGTAAGTTTACATGCTACCTTACACTCCGAACCGGATGGCAATCAATGGCAAGCACAGACTATATGGCGGCTGGAATAGGCAAGGAGCCAATCCGGGTGGTGCCAATCCGGGAGAGTTGCTGCGAAACTCCACCAACTACTAGGATGTGTAGGTGAGGTGAATTAGCATCGGAAAAATCCGTCTTCCTGTTCACGGTCGTTATACCTACCATAAATAAAAATATAATGTTTTTTAAGTAAATCCAGATAATATAATGAGAATCATTACATTGTGTCGTAGCTTGTAATTATGTGAAAATAGTTTGGTATCTCATGTAAATATATTTTTCATGAAAGTGATAAAAAGCATTCTTGTTAATATAATTTAAAAATATAAGTGTGTTTTAACATAAACTGTGTGTTATTGCAAAAAAATATATGAGTAGAAAAGAATGATTGAAAAACTTAAAATTAAGTCTTACGTGATGGGACTGTACTTGAGTACAGAAGACGCACTTAAATACAACACGCAAATAAACGTGAATCATAAGATGTGTAGCAAAGTGCTGTAGAAAAAAAAATTAAGCGCAGTTAAACTGAAAAAAAAGACACCTAACTATTTTATCCGATTCGATAATTTGTTTTCGAAAAATGGGTAAAGATTCCAAAATGGTCCCACATAACCATCCATCATTCTTGAATTATACTTAATTATGTAAAAAAAAATCTCTCATTTTGAAGAATTAATCATTTATAAGGTCGTCAACAAAATACTATGAAGTAATTAAACTATTACGTATAACTCAAAAAACACTAATCAGTTCGTGATAAACTTGATACGGGATTACCTCGGAACCTTGACCTGTATTTTTTTTAAAAAAGACATCAAAATAGGTTGGCTATTGACGGAGTATTCGGGTAACAAACATAAAAAAAAACTTTCAGTCGAATCGAAAATTTTGGTGTCGCGCGTCGGTAAAAAAATAGACGCATGTCAATCGAAATTAAAACATTCAAAGTTAGTTGAAGGTTCAGGAAGCGCTGAGCATAACTGAAATAATGTCACATTTTGACGTTAGAAATGTTTTTTTTTTCTACTGGTTTTGACGTGGAAGTGGACTCTTCAAAAGGTACGCCGCCTAAATTTATAAAATATACGTTATGTACGTAAGAGATGACTATGACCTATACACCATAGATGTTATAGGTTAGCTGCTGTCTCACGGACGGGGTGTTAGGCTAATTGTGCAAATATGTCGCCCACCGGAACATGACAGAGTCATTATAGCGGTAGGAATAGGTAAGCCAGTGGATCCCTACCCGGCAAGTTACTCAACCGTTAATGGACTTGTTGGTGATGAATTTTTAACCTACGTTTGCCTATTACGAGCTGCCCGGCAGAGAAGCAAATGGTCTGTTCTCCTCAAAACCGGACTATTACAGGGAAAATTTATCCTATGGCCTGAAAAAGCAAAACATATGAAAACAGTTTTTTGAATTTTCTTAAAGTTTTTAATATATTAAATGTTGAAAAAGAAGAAACGTATGGGTGAAAGTTAGATATTTGATGGAATCATCAATTTGGGAATTCTTTAAATGTCAAATTAATTAAGTTTATGTGTAATATAAAGTATATTGTTATTATTTTTCTATTTAAGTCTGTATACGACGTCGAATAAAAAAAGCGTCGGGTTGCACTCCGGGAGTGTCGGCAGAAGTAAAAAATTGAATATTAACGTTGTGCATTTTTGATATTTTGGAATGGTTAGGGAATCATTTTCTACGAATTGCTTTAATTATATTCATTTATTGCGCTATCGTACACAAGCATGACAACACGAACATTCGCTGAAGCGCCCTGCACCGTCTTACGAATTCTTGATCAGCTCACGTGTCCTGACGCGAGTTTAAAACTTTTTACCCAAAAAAAGTGCGCCGCTAAAGAAGTTTTAACTTCAGAATTTTTATTTGATTTGAGTACTAGATCAGAATAGCGAAAATTTGACGGTATACTGTGGTCGGAAGGAGCAAAAAAGATAACACAATTTTCTTAAGGTTTCTATTAGGTATATTAAATTTTAAAACAACAAACGTATGTTTATGTCAATTGTTAATTATTGCAGACGTCTTTTAACAAGAACTGGTAGTCCGAGAATCGTAAAATATTCAGCAGAGGACAATACCGATGGCCTTGTAGTAAAGTGAGACAGTTCAGCGACCCTGTACGTTTCTAAACACAAATACCGAACGCTGTAAATACAAATATAGCGTAGACTTTTAGTATTTCAGATATTTGCCTTTATACGGATTAATTGTAACACTGGACACGATATTGTATAAACTCGGTTAGGACTTTTTATGTAGTTATTTCAAAGTGTTTTGTGCCTCTGTGGTTTACTAGTCCGGTGTTGGCGTTGAGTACATGAAGTCTCGGGTTCGATTCCCGAGTCAGGCATCTAAATAATTGTGTTTTTCAAGCTACAGATATAAAATTAAGTCGTGTTAGTTACTTTACTATAACTCAAGAACGGGTGAACTGATTTGGCTGAAAATTGATGAGTAGATAGCTTAGAAAGAATGATGGACAGAGGATAGGTACTTTTTATCCCTTTTGAATGCGAGGTAACTAGGAAAAACTACAGTACAAACAAATATATTTTCCCATAAAAAGTGAACGGGTGAAACGAAGTTCGATGGAATAACTAGGGTTTTAATAAAAACAACTGTCCGAGAATGAATACCGCCCGTTTAACGATGGGTTTGCCATTGCCATGCACTTATCACATTATTGGACCAAGTAACTTCGGCTGATCGTGGGTGACCTAATTGTATCTCTGCTTATCTTTTCGGGAATACGGGTATGAAGTTACCTACATTTTAAAATCCTTTCGTAATTGGCTGTGTAATCGCGTAAAAAACATACTGACGAAATGAGAACCTCTTTTTTAAAGTCGGTTAAAATGTGTTGCAAAGTATGGCCTATGGGTTCGTTCCCTTATAAACGTAAGATATCTTGCAATGCGGTTTGCACGAGCATTAAATATTCGTTAGTTCCGATTCAGGGAGCAAATAGAACCCATAAACAAGGCGTGGGTAATTGTTCATTATTTTAGAATGTGTTTGAACAAAGCTTATTATCCATACTTATTTAAACTAGTGGTCGCCCATTGGTCGAAACTCGACCATAATAAATTTTGATATCTTGTTGATAAGAATGCTATTTTCATTTTTGAAGACCAACTACTTTAATTCCAAACTTTTTGGTGCGCCATCTGTGATTTTCATCGTTATCATCCATATGTTTGTACGTGTCAAATGCATGGTTGTGTAGGTAATGGCTTATTTATTGGTTTAATATACTTTATATAAGCATTATTATTTAAAAATATTAGCATTCACTTCTCCTACACGTTGCACTTCTCTTACACATAAACTATAAGCGTGCTAAATTTTATGCTCCTGTGTTCGCGCAATTTTCGTAAAAAGGGGTCCAAAGTTTTGGCATCACGTATTAATATATAGATTAAAAAAAAGATCAGAATCTGATTTAATATATATTTTTAGTTAGTTTATAAACACGTAACCCATAGACACCAAGGCAAGTATTAGTAAGCAACTTGAACTTGGGATGTTAAAGCCTCCTGCGATGGGCACTTCCCACCTGGTTGCAACAATGATGAGTACTGACGGTATATCGGCAGGCATTTGGCTATGTTGTCTATTTAGTCAAGTCGGCGCTTAACAAAACTTAGTCATAGTCAAAGTGTAAGATTTTTTCTTTTGCAGATTAGACCATAACGTCATAACGTCATAACGTCAACGTAACGTTAAAATGTTTCGGTTCGGAGGATAAGGTAGCCGGTAAACTTACTTTTGCTTGAGGCGTAACATCCCGGCCTAATGTGGCACTGCACCTTTACCACCTTTGATGTCTCTAGGCGGCTGCGGCATGAATTTTTTACCATCAGGAAATCCGACTTCCAATATCATAAAAATAAAAAAATAAATAACTGATTAAGAAGTTGAAAAGCTGTTTGACTAAATTTTTCAAAGAAGCCGGGGACCACCACTACAGGTATAATATTAATAATACCATTAATAAAAGTAAAAAAAGTAAAGTATCTTCACGCCCATATCCCCGAAGAGGTAGGCAGAGGCACAACCAAGGCACCCACGACTAGCCGAAGACACTAAGTCCCTATAAAGCCCGGTGAAGTTGTAAAAACCGCGAGGTTGACAACATAGTAGTCATTCAAAAAAAAAAAAAAACTAAGTCCCACAATGTGATAGGTGGCAAGCCTATCGACAACCGGGTACATTTCCAATCCCGACCAACATTTTTTAATTAGAAAATTAGAAAAATCCTATTTTCTTTTTGTTAATACCATTAATAATTTATCGTAATGATTAAGAGTTATTTATGTGTAAATAAAAGGCGTCTGGTGTGCCATAGGTTTTTAGGTTGAAATTTGGGTAAAAATAACTAAACATAATATCTTAACAGTTCATTAATCTTCAAATACCAGCATAAATCAGTCTCGCTTTGAGAGTGGAGGAAGTGATAGATCACGCGATCTATGCATAATGCTGAGAACAGACTGAGCTACCTAAGGCGATCAAAGACCTTGATTCTGGTATACGTACTACGTGGTCTGGCTGGAGTCTTGAAAAAATATATTTTACCGTAGAAATAAAGTCCAATGTAAACAACTAAATACTTAACTACATACAATCAAAAAATTGGGTAAAAAAATTGCTTGACTTATTTAATTATACAAAACACACTAATCTTATCCGTAATGTAGATAAGAACCATCTTAGTCACGTCAGCTTTGAAACAAAAAATCCGCATCGCATGATGTCAGTTTCGCTAAGGTAGGAGAGGAGAGTACAGGATTAAGGAATAATTTTATTATTCCCTTTTGTTTCTTTTCTATCTGAAACAGACCAAGAACATTAGATAAGTTTTAGCTGCTTTGTACCTGAGATCCTTATGAGAGACCTGATGACGTAACTGCTCATAGAAATATAACACGTTAACTTTAGTCGTATGGTATTTTTGGTGGAATTGGTAGCATTATAAATTCTTAAGGTTAAGTAATTTCATAAAATTTGTGTAAAAGTGTTGTTTTATTTACTCTAGATTGAAAAAAGCTTTTGTTTGACTCGTGACATAATCGGTGTAAAGTACTTTACAGTTAATTTTTTAGCCCTCTTCAAACATCTACAAGAAATTAAAAGCCTAATAAATAAAAAAAAACAATTAAAATTCTATGTTTTAGCTTGTTCAGTTTAAACACGAAAAGGAAGCAGCGTGTTAGCGATATGTTGACTTTGTATGCTTTTATTGACTTGGTCTGTACAAGGCTTAAGCTATTCGCGATGGATTTAGAAGGGACGTATCGAACGTGCAAAAACTAGGTTAATGAATAGGATCATATTGTGAGACTTGACTTGTAGAGGGCGTTCATTAATCAGGTGTGACATTTTTAAGTAATTTTCTAAACTTTGGAGGCCCACCTTTGTGAGATGTTGTCAGATTTGGCGCGATTCCCTCCCCTATCCTCAAGTCACTTGAGACATACACCTACATGCATATCTTAACGCCAAGTCCCTTGCTTAGTAGGTAGTGTCGAGTACCAAGTGTAACGATTTCTACAGATCTTCATACATATTAATTTTTGCTTCATAAAAACGCGCCAGTTTCGGAAATTTTACGTTAGATTTTTAAAAGTTCTATTAAGACTAAGTTAAGTGTTAATAATTAATTAACTAATTAGTTGACAATATTTATTAAAATATCGATTTATAAAGATCTTAATAAATTTTGCATCGTTTGCAAAATCTCATTAAATATTTAAATAGGATTTACTTAATCACATAATTTTATTTTGGCTTCGTGCTATTGTCACATATGCAAATACTGACGAACCTAGGTTTCTTTTAGCACTGTGACGGGCACTGATACTCTTGTGTCAGTCATAGGCAAAGCGGTGATTCTAGCGAGTTTCTACCGCCTAGTTATGACTGCACTGGTAAAATAATCTTTATTGCACTACACAGGTACTATTACTGTATAGTACAACCATTAGCTCCAACAATGATATTTTTGTAGAAACTATTTTTGTTATCGTCGGCATTTGGTGGAATTTCATTGTGTACATACTTTTTTTCTAAGAAAAGTGTAGATGTTTTTCTATATAATATACTACATTGTCCATGAAGTATCCTCGAAGTATCATTAGTCAATACGTGCACGGTTCACTGGAACTCGCCAAGGTGTGTTGGATGTTGGCTCGACCGAGTAATTTGACATGTCAGGGTTTGATACTCGCGTCCCCTGCACCGTGTATACAGCTTTATTATAAGAGACTAGCTTTTGCTCCTGGATTTTAATCTGTTGGAACGAAGTTCCTTACGGCAGGCTTAGAGGAGATAATGAAAAAATATGTGATAGTAAAAACCGTAAGAAAAAACCGTGGAATAAAACCGTTAAATAAGACGTGTGCAGGCGCGACAGTCGTATACACAAGCGAGTAGTGTATAATACATTTCTCTTTCTCCCTCACTCCACCCTGCCAATGCATAGTATATACTCAAGAATTGTATTTGTGTTGATTCTACGTTAGCCGAAGAAACTTTGTTCCTAGCTGGTGTCCCACGACACCACATTTTTAATCAATTTCTATGCTAACACTTAAAACCAGTTCAGCCTGTTTGAAGCACTCTAACATTTATAATATTAATACCTAGGGATGGTTATGAACTATAGTTTAGGTTTAAAGTCGCTCCTATGTTGTGAATATTTTTAATGGAATATCTTTATTGCACTAAAATATTTATCTTCCTGCTGTAGTTTGCGCCTTCATATACGTGCTGAAGTGACTTTTCTTGGCTAGTGATGGAAATAAAAGATTATCCAACAACAAAAGGTATCTGATTCTGATCAGGAAATACCTACCCGGAATTTCACATTGACCTGGTCTACGAGTGCAAAATCCGTTCATTAGTTTTTGTGCAAAAAAGTGAACAGAGAAACTGACAAGAAAATTATCAACCCTTTAAAAACATAGATTTAGTTTTTTTATCTCCCGTTAATGTTTATTTGGAGATTTTATTTATGGATGTATAAAATCTTTAAAAATTAATTCACCAAGTGTTTGGAGTCCTTTAATGAAATCACTTTCGTTGAAACCGTCATCCCACGCGTCGTGGAGTTACTGGTTCCGAGGGTTTGAATACGCCATTTATCATGGAAACACTTTCTATGCTACGATATGACTTCTAAATGACCACAGTAATGCAAGCAGGTTTGTTTTATTTCAATCGACTGCGAAAAGAAGGAGGTTATATATTAGCCACCCAAATTTTTTATATATGTCCAACGATTTCTCCATAATTTGTGAACCGATTTTTACTTGAAAGAATATGGGTTCCAATAGAAACCTGTGGGACCCCATTACCAGATCATTATCTGATGATGGAATGCCAGCGAAATCGAGAAAATTCTCAAACATTTTAGATTACTTCTTTGCGACATGATAATATAGCGGACAGGATATATACCATACTTATGCGGACAGATTTCATATTGATATTCGTGGCCTAAAGACTATATGTTATACTAGCTGCGCCCCGCGGTTTCACCCGCGTAAGTCCCAATCCCGCGGGAACTCCGGGATAAAAAGTAGCCTATATGTTATTCTGGGTCTTCAGCTACCTACATACCAAATTTCATCGTAATCGGCTTTGTAGTTTTTGCGTGAAAGAGTAACAAACATCCATACATCCATACATACAAACTTTCGCATTTATAATATTATAATAGGATGTGCGTCACTGTCACTTGGGCATATTGTGCCAGTCTACTGGCTACCTACCGTCAGGATCGGAAAATGACATTGTCAATATGGAGGCAGGAATAGACGAGGTAGTAGATCCCTGCTCATGCAAGTTGCTGTGCAGAGTTCTACCGCCAGTGATATTTTTGCTACTGATTCGTGTAACCTATGCTTGCTTCTTATGAGCTTTTAGACACGGAGGCACATGCTCTTAATAGCTAAACCGCTGTACCGATTTTAATAAAATTAAATAATCATTGAGCTCGAATTTTTTGAATTCTCTTTTGAAAAATAACTCCCAAAGGACTATGATAGGGATTTAATTTTTATGATATTGGAAACCAAACATACAGACAGATTTCCTGAGCAAAAGTAAGTTTACCGAACCTTATCCTTCGAACCGGGACACGTTAGCGGCATGCCTGGGACAGGAAGGCAGATGGTCTTTTCTGCAATGGAGCCCCGACCAACACGGAGAATCATAACTATTCTATGCTGACTAAGTCGCACTGCATGGATCATGACACTTGGTACTCGTGATACTATATGTAAACAAATCACAGTTTTTATACCATACTCCACCTAAACACTGAACCGAATTTGATATAATTTAACATTCACACTAGATGGGTCTGAGAATAGTTTGTTATCTGTATTTCATACTCCTAAGGAATGATTTATTATCAGAATGAGTTCGCAAGTTTTATTTAAGTAATTAATTATTATTATTTTTTTAATCAAATTTTTCAAATTTATTAGACAGTAAAGTATAATTAATTTTTCAAAAAAAAAAATATTAGTGTAAAAAATTGATAGTTTATATAGTTATAAAAGAAAGTTTAATGTGTTTACCTGTAAGAAGTTGTGCATTTGGTTGTTTGTTATTTTTTATAAGTGTAAATTATATGATTGTAACAACTGTTGGTAAGCCTGATAAGGCATCATTATTAATTTATTTCTTTCTACTAAAAAAAACTAAATGGCAAAGCAACGTTGCCGGATCAGCTAGTATGTACAGTAGTACTATTTAAATAATGCGCTTCGGCTATATTCGACAAGCTTCGGAAATCCGAATGTATTTTAAACATATCTATATAGAGTTGTTATTACATAATTAATCATTTTGCCTTAATTTAGATTAGGTCATCCATATTTAAAAATAAAAGTATAAAGTGTAAAAAGTGTAAAGCCGAAGCGCAAAATTTAAATAGTAGTGTAATATTTAACTTTAGTATCATTCCATTTCTAGACAAATTCAAAGACAAACCCGAGTGATTCCCTATAAGTGTCCCTTAGAATATTTAACAAACTTTCCATTCCCCAAGTTTGGACTGTGCATAAGCCGTTTGTAATATCTTATTTGCGTAGGAAGGATTGTACCTTCAATTTATCATTTCGATACACTCCCTTTCAGGATTATTAAGTGAAATGGAAATAGCCTCGCGACAACTTTCCATTTGATACATGCAAGAGCTGGTGGCGACTGTGCGTTCATATTTGAACCGAGTTATGCCAAAGTGTGCCAAATGCATAAAGTTGATTTCGGGAAAACGGCGTCTAAAGTTAGATTACACGTGGTTCTACTATCTTTATTAATTTATTATGGTTATCAGTATACGTCTTAAAATATTTTATTGATTTATTTAATTCTTTATTGTACACAATTTATGACATAAAACATGGACAGTGATAAACAGAAATGCGCAAAAGGTGGGCTTATCTCTAGGTCTACAGATTTCTTCAAGTCAACTCTAAAAATTAGAATCTGTAATGAAACAGTGGAAGGCATCATGCACAATACATAACTAACCTAAACATAACAACTTAAAAACTCATAACAATGAGATACTATAAAATAATTTTTTTTTTTTTTTTTTTTGAAAGGCAAACAAGCAGACGGATTTCCTGATGGTAAGAAATTCTCGTCGCCTAGAGACACCAAAGGTGGTAATGGTGCGTTGCCAACCTGAGGCCGGGATGTAAAGCTTGTTAGCAAGCATGAATGTATCGAGTGTATAACTTATTATACTAAATTATATGATGTTGTCTTAGTTGTACATCGGTTTGTAATGATTAATCAAGTATTTATTTTAACTATTATTTAAACTATTTGTTTTTGTCATAAAGTAATTGCCGGTACTGATATTGTTAATTTAGTTATCCGAATATCCGCTTGAGTATTGACCGGTGAAAGAAGTTTCGATGTCGATAGATAAGATTATATAAATATGACACAATTGGCTGTAGGCCGCAGTCGTCGCACAATTTTGAATCAGTAAATATATTTGAAGATATAAGCAAGATTTGTTTTATTGGAAGACCCGAACATAATATTAATAAATTTATTTAAATAAGAAACCTGAATTTATGAAATCTTTAATAAATCCACTGACCCAAAGTGATTTGGTATTTTTTAAATTATCAAGGGTTCACTACATGTTTTTGGATCATTATAGCAGAATTGTTTTAGATTTAGTTGTGTGGTTAGTAGTTAGTGCCTGGTTCATAGATATTTTTTGTGTCAAATGTAAATGTAGGATAGGTTGTTCTTGCTGAGTAGTAGTACAGCACATTCTGATCAGTTTGGTGTCATTAACTCATCTTTTGACAATTTGTGGGTTTGTAGATTTTGGCATAACTCGGTCCACGTGTAGTGCTATATATGTTGATAGGATTTTATAAAATTAGTAGACGAACATGGAAATGGATTTGTTCTTGTTGACGTCAAATGTACGTCACTATAGCCACCTAATTTATATAATGCGTTGCCAACCTGAAGCTGGAATTTCATGGTCATGTTTCAATCAAAATCATTTTATATCTCTTTTGTGGTCTGGTGGCACGGTTTTCGACTTGACTTCATGAGGCCCGGATCCGATTCCTTAGTGGGATATTTTTGATTTCCTAATAAAGACAAGTCACCTCGAATTGGAAGTGCAAGGTTGGCGATAGCTTGCAACCTATCAAGATTTCTTCGACCGGTACACTCAAGGCCAAGAGTAATAACTCATACATACATACATATTTTCACGCCAAGTCCCTTACAGGGTAGGCAGAAAGTATCGAGTGCCAGATCTCACGATCAAATAATGTGTATCCTATTAATGTTAAAATGCGAAAGTTTGTTAGTATTCATGTCTGCATGCTTGTTACTTTTTCATGCTCGAATGACTGAACGAATTTGTCTGAATTTTGGAAAACAGGTAGATTGTGACCTGGATTAACATATGGGCTACTTTTAATCCCGACCACAAAACGGGTTCCTGTGAAAACGCGGGCGAAGCCGCAGGCAACAGCTAGCTATTCACAATGATCATCATTAAAAAGTCCAAGGTATTTAGTTTTACGACTTGCCAACTCTCATTAGCAACTTGGCACCATAAGTAATGTCACCATTTTTATTTTACCCACCTGTTTTCTTGTTAACTTAACAATTAAATTTTTTTGGTAAAGGAGTTGTTTGGGCTGCATATTAACATGGTTAGGGTCTTTGGAGATAATTCAAGACTTATTTGGTGAGCACCTTTTGACAGATGGAAGATCCGGTGTGAATTATAGTACTGGTTTTGTCAATTAAAATGTGCTAATTGTAGTGGTAAAAGATGGTGAAAATGTCGAAGGTGTCCACCGGTTTTGCAGGTGTATGTCTACTGCATTATGCTGAAATATTCGGCCCAGGAATGTGACGATTCCACCTCTGTGATCCGTTCCGGCGTCAAACTTGACTTCTTGAGGTCCCGAGTTCGATCCCAGGGTTGGGTAACAAAACAAGAAATAGGAAAAGTGTATTTTCAATTTTTTTATTAAAATAATGAAGCCCGAAATTGGATATGTGCCCTGTTGGCGATAGGCTTGCCAACTATCACATTGTGGGACTTAGTGTCTTCGGCTAGTCGTGGGTGCCTTTGTTGTGCTTTTGCTTATTTCTTCGGGGATATGGACGTGAAGATACTTCTTTTTTTTACTGTGTTTACAGCGTGATACTGAAATACTCGGCCCAGGAATGTGACGATCCCATAGACCCTTGAAGAAATAACCTGGTATTTTTTAACCGATTTTGAAAAAGGAGGAGGGTATAATTCGAACTCCTATATTTTATTATGTATATAACAAACCTAGTTATTAGATTTTTCCATATTTTTTTAATCAGTTATTTTGTTTAATTGATAGTGCGTACTTCCGAGGTGGTCTCATTGCCACAAAGTCTGGATCTTTTTCTTGTTTTAAGTTTTATTGATGTATTTGTAACTGTTCTGTATTTGGTGCACAATAAAAAGTTATTGTATTGTAACTGATGATGGCATTCCCGGGGCATAGAGGAAAATACTCATGTTTTGTGTAATGAGCACATACCGGATGCCTCCTAATAAATTTCTTATGTAATTCTGAGATGCCACCGAAAAGATATAAATTTTAAAAATAGTACCGTCAAATACAAATTGTAACTCGTGCGTAAGTAACAGACGGACGTACGCGTCAACGGTTTTATGTGATTTGAAATCACCCAGCATCCGCATCGGATCATGTTTCGATGCAGATTTATGGCTGATATAACATAACTTAAACTAACCTTGTATATCCTGACGTTGGTGTTGGTTGTCGCATTTCTCCATAGGTTTGTTTTTATTGGAATGTACACAAACAGTGTCCTGATAGTATGAATTTATTTTTTTGGCATTGGATGGCAAACAATCCTCCGGATTTCCAAACCGGATTTGCTGATGGTAAGAAATTCACGCCACCTGTAAACACCAAAGCCGGTAGTGGTTGCGAACCTGAGGCTGGGATGCTAGGCCTTAAGCAAAAGTAAGTTTACCGGCTACCTTATCCTTCGAATCAGAACACGTCAACGGCAAGCGCTGACGTTATGGCGACAGTAATAGGTAAGCTTGCTACACTTTTCTGTATACTGTAAAAAGAAAACTGAAATAAATTATGTTACGCATTAACGTTACAATAAAGTTAAAATTTTAGAATTTATTTTTAAACATAAACATAAAAAATCAATAAACTCGTCATCAATCAGTAAGCCCTTCCGGAACAGTTACCAAGAAAGCAATAACTTTAATGTAAATAAAAATAAATATTTGAATCCTACACGGAGATGCAGTTTCGGTGATCTTGTGTTTGTTTGTTGTGGAACAATAAAATGGGTTAAAATCTAAAGTAGTCTTAATGTGTTTTCTCTGAGACATATATATGCGGTGCGGATATAACATGTGTCAACAATTTTTATTTCGTCCATCTCTTTGACACGTCGAGAACCGATTTTGACAAGGAAGCTGTTTAAATACCTTTGTATTTTTAAATGAAGAAACACTTGTACTGTTTTACATATCCGTACGTGTAACCGGTAGGCTATTTATAAAATAATAACTTATAAGTGATACGTAAAACAGCACAAGTGTTTCTTCATTTGAAAATATGAACATTGGAAGTTTTACCAAGCGCCGACGATGTAAAATTTCAAATAAATACCTTTGGTTTGAAAGAAGCTGTGTTTTTTTTCAATACGTTGATGTGGAGATCTTTTGTGGACTTAACTTGTGGCGTTCTTTGGAGGATTCCGATGTCCAGCAGTGGACGTCCTCCGGCTGATGATGATGATGATCTTTAAGTAAATTTTACGGTTTTAATTTAAACATAATTTATTACTTAAACTCACAAGAGAAGACTAGCGATATAATCAAAACCGTATGATATTTTTGTTTCATTATTTTCTTTGACATGTCGAGAACCGATTTTGACAAGAAAGTCCTCCACTGACTGATGGTGATTTTAAAAAAGTTTTAGTATTTGATATGTCGAAATGAATAAGATCTTTAAGTACCTTTGGTTTTAATTTATAAATTATTCTATTACTTAAACTGACCAGAGGACACTAGCGAAATAATCAAAACTGTATGATATTTTTATTTCATTATTTTCTTTGACACGTCGAGAACATAGTTTCACACGGAAGTTTGTAGGAAGCTTTGTGTTTTAATAAAGTGCTTTAATGCGTCGATTTGAATACGATCTTTGAGTACCATTGGTTTTAATTTATAAATTATTTTAGTACTTAAACTGACAAGAGAAACTTTTGATTATTTTTTGTGTAAAATACAATTTTATTTATTAATTGAAATTAATTTTTAAATATTAATTTGAAATAATGAAATAAATCAGTTTTGGCATAGAATTCTAATACTAAATGATGAAAGAAAAAGTGGTTGAAAGAAAACTTTGTGATCTAATTTAATAGGTGGATTAATTTTAAAAACTTGTTGATTGACTATTGCTTATATTTCAGAAACAGTTGTATTCTTACAAAAAATCCAACCAAATTAATAGAATATAATTACATAAGCGGAATCGTCAAAAAGATATTTTTCCCAGTCGTTACAATATTTTTCGTCTTGTGCTAATAAATTTTATAAACCAATTAACAGTAGTAAGAATTCAAAATATTTTAATGTGTTTTCCCTGAGATAGCACTGTTTAATGGGTTGCAGCGGATGCGTATCACAAATTTTATTTCATCTATCTCTTTGACATGTCGAGAACCGGCTTCGACACGGAAGTGAACCATTAATTGATGGTGGTCTGGAGGAAGCTTTAGTGTTCTCATTTGATACGTGCACTCAGAATCAATAAACACGTTTATTAGTTACATTTGCACGTGTCCCAAATAATGATACATAAATATGTATTGTGTAAATACATTTATGTTAATTCTTTTATACTTTTTTCTATTTTTGAAGTGAAAACTTCTTTAACGGCGTTGCGCACTTTTTTTGGAATGGGTAAAAATTTCTAAATTCATGTCAGGACACGTGACCTGAAATTTCGTAAGACGAAAGGCGCTTGCGCCAATAAGACGGCGCAGGGCTCTTTCGCGAATGTTCGTTTTGTCATGTTAGTGTACGATAGTGCAATAAATGAATATTGTATTCTACCACACGAATGATAGTATTTTCATACCGATAATTGAAATTCGTGCAAAATTATTCCCTAACCATTTCAAAATATCAAAAAAACACAACGTTAATAAGCACAATGTAAGCATAATGTAAGCAGTTTATTTGGTTACGACAGGGTTGTAGTTAACGATACCGTTATAAAGGAAACTACTCTAATAGTACTATACCAAATACTACTACTATGCTATTAGTAATACAAAAAAAATACACAACTGGACAAAGAATGCAGACTTCCATGAACAGTAAGCAATACAAATATCAGACCCCATTTAGTTAGGGGTCAGATTTCCATTGCTGAATGGACATATCACAAATATTAGCCCTATCTCACTAAGTACCGAACGAACTGAACCTAGTGCAATACGGCAAACTCACTTTTGCTAGATGCAATGCACTATCCAACTTGGATGTCTCTTGGGTGGCGATATGAAATTCTTGCCATCAGGAAATCATTCTGCTTGTTTGCCTTCTAATATCGTAGTAATAAAAAATAAATAGATAGTTAATAGTCGGTGCTGCAAGATTTATAAGCTAACCTTATCGGCATACGAGGCAATTAATGGTCATGGTTCAAGTTAAATGTGTCTCACTTTTTTAGGGTTCCGCACCCAAAGGGTAAAAACAGAAACTCTGTTACTGAGCCTCCTCTGTCTGTCTCCAGGCTGTGTCTCATAAACCGTGATAGCTAGAAAGCTGAAATTTTCACAAATGATGTACTTCCGTTGCCGCTATAACAAAAAATATTAAATATTAAAAAAATCAGTAAAATGTTGTAAGGGTAATAAAATGGTGTAAAATAAACGTGTTTTTCCCGTATTTTAATATTAAAAACGGTAACAGGTAGACGCTTCAAATTTTCACAGAATATTTACTTGTATATTACCTTTCAAAATAAATAGTAATATAACAATAAAGTAATTATTAAAGGGAGGCTCCCATACAACAAACATAATTTTTAAAATATAGATAGTACGAAACCCTTTGTGCGCGAGTCCGACTCGCACTTGGTCGGTTTTTATTTTTTAACTAACTCTTTGACACGTCGACACGGAAGCCAGTCACTAATTGATGGTAGTAAATTAAGAACGAGGAAGCTTTAGTGTTCCAATTTGATAGAATGGGGAGTAAAATCTTGAAGCTGTAAATATAGCTGTAAAATATAAGCTGTTTAAATACCTTTGGTTTTAGTATCCGAAGATGTTTTTGTTTAATACCTGGCGAATTCCGAATCGCTGGACATTAGTTTTTAAATATAAACTGTTAGTAGCTGACTAACAGTTTATATTTAAAAACTAAAGTATATTGTTCCCAATTTCCCAGCAATTTCCCAGCCTCTTCTTTCCATAAGAACTTTCTTTTAAAAATAACTAAAACAGCAAAAAATAAAAGTATCTTCACGCCCATATCTCCGAAGAGGTAGGCAGAGGCACAACCAGGGCACCCACGACTAGCCGAAGACACTAAGTCCCATAATGTCTTAGGTGGCAAGCCTATCGCCAACCGGGCACATTTCCAATCCCGACCAACATTTTTTTTTATTAGAAAATTGGAAAAATCCAATTTTCTTTTTTTGTTGGCCGACCCGGGATTCGAACCCGAGACCTCATGCACTCAAACCCAACACCCAGACCGCTAGACCACAGAGGCGATGTAAAATTAGAAGCAACAAAGTTGTTGACGCTTAATATCAATGTCGAAATTCCTTTCTCAACTTTCGCGAACCGTTTCGCCAACGACAGCGGACATATTATATCTTCAAGCTTACGATGACAGCGTGTAGTCACTTACATGTGCAATGTAACCGGACACGTAATGGATGCATTGGTTAGCTGTCGTTTAACTGTAATTGATTATGTTAATAGGAAGTTTGTCGTACTTTGATTGATGTGAATCTGTTGTATTAAATTTTGTCGTTATTTGACTGGTTTGAGTCTGTAACATTATATTTTATTGCCTCTGTGGTCTAGCGGTCCAGGTGTTGGTTGACTTCATGAAATCCCGGGTTCGATTCCCAGGTCGGGTAACAAATAGTAAATATGTTTTTTTTTTTCAATTTAAAAAATGTGCCGCTTATCACATTGTAGGAATTAGTATCTTCGGCTAGTCGGAGGTGTTATAATGTATAACCTCTTTTAATAAAAGTATCCCCATTTTCCTTGGTTATCACATCATGTGTGAACGCAGGTACCAATTTTGCTAAACTTTTGCTTGGAAAAAGTTTACTTGAAAGAAAAATTTTTAGGTTTAGGACAGAAAAAGTTCTTTCAGCCCATAAACCCGATATACTATACAAAAAAATAATAATACATAATACACGTGACTGGGATGAGGAGCTATAAAATAAGCATTATATCACAGATTACTTAATAGTTACTTGATAATATGTTGATGTTTATATGTTTTGATGTTTGTGTGTTTTGATGTTTATATTTTTTCTATTTTCCAATCCCGTGAAAGTAACTGCGTCGACTTAACTGATAATCCAGATAAATAACGACAAACCAACTTCTGCACATTCTGTGCGTCTTATACTTAGAGTCGGGATATTTACCTATTATCTTAATATTGCACTATGTATTGAAGAAAACATATCTAAAAATTATAATAAAAATCTATCTGGATTTATTAGGACATCTGTCTTCCTGCCAGGCAGCTCGTAAAAGGCAAGCATAGGCTTACCGTCACTAACATCGTGACATACTACTAGGTGGTAGAGCTTTGCAGCGACTCCCGAGCGACAGTCGCTCCCGCCGCCTTACCTATCCATGCCACCATAAGTCCAATGCTTGCCGTTGACGTGTTCCGGTTCGGAGTTTAAGGTGGCCGGTAAACTAACTTTTGCTCGAGGCCCAACATCCCGGCCTCAGGTTGGCAACGCACCATTACCACCTTTGGTGTCTCTAGGCGGCGTGAATTTCTTACCATCAGGAAATCGGTCTGCTTGTTTGCCTTCCATTATCATAAAAAAAAACCTTTTTAATGTATTTTCTGATACATTCAATTTATTATAAAATAGGTTTTATCCATTTATCAGATCGGTGTAGGTCAACCTAAGTTCGGATCTTAGACCATATGTAGAAGTTTTCATTCTCGTTCCTCAGATGTATCCGATAATACATTTAAAGTTTAAAGCTCGACACCACATCAAACCTTAATCCGAACGACCGGTGCCACTAATACTATCACTGTTACGTTTTAAATATGCCAAATCACTGGCATCTGCTTTATGTCTTCCGCTGTATCTGATTGCTAAGCTATATCCCCGTTTACAGGTCGTTATATTTGATTTATTTAAATTTCAACACGTTTTCAGCCATTCATTCATGATTTCTGTTACGTAACCTGTAAAACATGAATGGGTATTGATGTTGTGTAAAAATATATGGGATGGGACATTATGTGGGGGGTAAGAAAAAGAATTATCACACGGCTGAGGGATTTTCTTCTTCTTAAGCATCATCCAGACGGTTGTAATCACGCCCCAATCGCGCCTTCTGCAAGGTGACCTTGGTGGACACTTTGAAACAAATCAAAATATGTATTCAATCTACGTTTTACACGGATGCAAACCAATGTTTTAATCCGTGTGGGTCGTGGGATCCCTGTTAGATTTTAGATTTGAAGGATTTCATGTCATGTCATTATAAATGCGAATGCTAATTTGTTTGTTATACTTTCACGCGTAAACTACTTAATCAGTCGTTAAGAGACTTTGTACATATATTCTGGGAGACGTAAAAAAGTAACATAATATAATATCTTTTCAATGACTTACACGCGAGAGAAGTAAAAAGCTAGTATAACATATAATATATCTTATATATAATATATCTTGATGTATCAAGTGTGAAGCACTAGCCAAACGCCGATCATTTAGACGTGCACTTGCAGCTGCTCTAAATAGATAGTTACAACAGAAACATGCGTTGTCATTTACATCACAGGTGTCGAGTGTTAAGTTTGAGAAGTGGTGTACGTGGGCGTGATAGTGCGCATGTTTTTACATCTTATTGTCACGCCTACAGTACGTAATCGTTTTTTTTATTGTGCCCGCACAAGTGGTAGGTTTCCGTTACTTGCATATGATATACGTATAATAGACTAGTTGTTTTTTTATAGAAGAGGAGGCAAACGAGTAAGTGGGTCACCTGATGGAAAGTGATCACCGCGACTATCCGCGTTTATCAGCAACTGCGTTACCGTAAGATCACCCGCGTCATCTTAATCGATCCGTCATTTTCATCCCCCATAACAGTCCATAGGGGTTGATTTTTAAAAAAAGTAGCCTATGTTTTAACTTAGGTTTCATACATATGCGTATCAAATTGCAATTCAGTCGGTTTAGCGGTAGCCGTTAAAATGCAACAGACAGAAAGACTGGCATTTATAATATTAGTAGGTATATTGTAATAGTATGTATGTTGCCCGCAGCTGCGTCTCAAGTTATTTCTATCTCTCCCGGGAATCCGTTTAGAAACATACATACATTCATATCTTCACTCGTGTTTAAAAAAAAAGTATGAAAAAAGAAATGAATGTGTAGGAAGCTGGACCCGTCTGCTAAGAGCGTAAGATTTGGCACTCGATACTCTCTGCCTACGTCGTAAGAAACTTGGCGCGAAGATATGTACGTATGTATTAAACGATTTTTATTTGGTTTAAAAAATACAGTAGTTACGATCACAAATTAGAAATTTAAATGGGCAGATATAGTTATAACACTGAAAGTGATTAGCCCTACGGCGTCCTGACGGCCTTGACGCGCACCGCACGGCTGTAGGTATTTAATTCAAAACAGGGCGAGTTAATATACTCGTACTGTATATTCTGTTACCATGATAAGTGATAACGATGCACCTATGGCATGTATTTATTTATACCTTCCAGCCGACGGGCACAAAGGCGATGGTCTGTTCTACACAGAAGACCAGGACCAACACGAAGTAATTAACTACGAATCCAGAGCTGATTATTGAACCCTGGAAAGAGCAAGATGCGTTTTATTACCAGACTATTCCACTAATAGAGGACTAAGTCATATCCTTACGGTAATCAATAAACGTAATAAACACGGATCTCTAAAACCTCGCCTGATTACGTGATAGCTGAATGCTAAACTTTTACCAGAATTGCAATTATGTTGATAGATAGTTTGTGTGGAGGACAATTGGTAACCGCATCAGCATGCCTATTGTATTTATTATCGGTTGATCCCGTTGACTTTCGTTTTCACCTTGATCTATTGCTTTCCTTTCAATGTAGCGCATGAATTGGGTTCCTGTGCTTTGTTTGGTTCATTTAACTTCGCTTGCTGTCGTTCGCGGTTTTGTCTATTCTATTTATTTAAAAGACCACTTTTTATGATATTTCAAGGAAAACAAGCTAGCGGATTTCCTGATGGTAAGAAATTGCCGTGCTGGTCCGTGGTCGTGGTTGGTCGGGCGACTTTGCCATCTGCTTTTCTGCCGAGCAGCTCGTAAAAGGCGAGTATAGGCTTACCGTCACTAACACCGTGACATCTGACTATGCGGTAGAGTTTCGCAGCGACTCGGCCGGCATGCTGGTTCGGATGGTAGGGAGCTGGTGAACTTATTTGTGCTGGAGGCCTAACATCCCGGCTTCAGGTTGGCAACGCACCATTACCACCTTTGGTGTCTCTTGGCGGCGTGAATTTCTGTTTGCCGTCCAATATCATAAAAAAACAAACAGAAACTTGTAAGACAAGCTGCATGGTAGGAAATTAGGTGGCCTGGAAGTAAAGAACTTGGTATGATAGTAAATAGAAGGAAGTATATATTTCTAAGAAGGCTAGGACCAACACGGGGACAGAAACAGTATCATTTTACCTTATCTTAGTCTCTGTTAGTGCTTATCTTTATGCTTGTCACTTAGAATAGCCTTTACATTTTAAACAATAGGCAACTAATTAGCGACTTTTAAGGTGATGTGCGTAAAAGCTCACGTTCATTACAAGTTTTATTATTTAAGATGATGAAATGATCTGTCCGTTTTGGTCAGAAGACATTTGATTTTAGATAAGCTTTTACGATTTAGTGAATGGCGAATTCGATACACGGCTGTTCTTAAGATCTTAGAGTATACTTTATTATAGTTGTTGCACATGTAATCGTATCACTTCCGTGATTCACATTTCGCTTTAGACTTTTTAACTGAAATGTGATACTTGATTTTTTTAAATGTCGGAATAAAATAAAGTTTATTTTTTAAACTAGAGATGTTGTGCACCGTTTGTATTTGAACATAAACATTTTAATTTTAATAAAGCAAAAGCAAATTTTTCTGAATAATGTAATCCAATCATAATTGTTTTAGATAATTCGTTTTGTATCTAAAAATATTTTTATTAAATATGTTCTAATTCTATAACTCTCGAATCAGTGTTATTGTAAGAGTCTGGCCTTTGCGATCATATTATGTCCGCTGGCTCTAATGAACCAACTTTGCGAATTTTTTAAATATTTACCATTTAAAGTGTAGCTTTACACGTAAAAAGGCATCAACTAGATCTAATTTTTGCACAATTAATGCTAGAAAAGCCAAGATTTAAACTTGGCTTTTCAAAAATTTATAAAAAACTACTAATAAAGAAATAATACCAAAACTGATAATGAAGTGATTTGATATATTTTTTAGTCCTCTCTGTAATCTAGTTGTCCGGTTGTTGAACTTGTCTTCACGATATCCCGGTTCCATTCCCGCGTCGATCAACAAAAATATTTTTTTTTCAATTTTCTTATAAAACCAAGGTTTCCAAGGTTTGGATTTGGATATGTGGCCGTTTGGTAATAGGTTTGCAACGTATCATATTGTGGGATTTACTTACTTTGGCATATCGCGGTTGTTCGGGCTGTACCTGTGTCTACTTTTTCGGAGAATCGGGCGCAGAGATACTTCTTTTATTACTTTTTTGAAAACTTTCTTGTATTCCCTTCTTGTGACGAAACGAAAAAGTCGGTTTTAATTATTGCGTTAAAAATACGCCTGAAACTCCATGGTCAATATCCACATAAAGTTCACTTACTGTCGTAGATCTCTCTTAAAAAAAGAACTATGTTAACATACCTATACTCTAAGCCCTAGACACATAGTTTTGTCATGTGATAAACAATGAACGTTGCGGTTTGCGACATAGGATCTGCGATTACGAAACAATTGTAACGAGATAGTAACGTTACATCGGTTACTTTTTCTATGTCGTAAAATTCACCATGCATATTTAATCTTCTTGTTTTACTAGGTTGAGTAAGTTTTGTACTTCTTAGTCCGAGAGCTGAATGTGAATTACGTGACTTGAATTTGGCACTTACAGATTGTTCGTTTTTCAACAAATACCACAATGAGTTGCAATTTACCAATACTGTGTAGCGTCTTATATGACTAATTACAGTTAAAGGCACAGTACAGTATTCTGTCTTTATACAAACGGGCGAAAATGCGTTTATACCTACGCGTCTAGGGTTTGGTATGAAATCGGTATGTCATCATTTGTCGATGTACATAGTTTTTTTTTGCATTTTTACTAAACATTAACAGTCATTAAACAACTTTAATTTTTATTTTAATTAGAAAAAAAATCACATTTGCGAATAACATTGAAAGCGCGTAGCCCTATCGCCTGTTGACGCACTGCACGGCTATAGGTATAATTCAAAAACAGAGCCGGGTTTTAGTTGGACTACTGGATCTTACATTACCCTGTATCAGGCGATATTATTTTTCCGCTGCAAGCAAGGTTCATGTGTGTCGCGTATATAAGTGTGTGTCAATGCAGTTATATATGTGTGGTGTGTGTATACATAATTAGATAAACTGCAGAAAATTTGTCTAAATATTCGTCTGCGTAAACCTACTACGACTGTGGGTAAAGCACCGTTAAAATTATAGTTACCACTAGGTACACTAAACGAGTTAGCGCGTTAGATTACATAATATATTTTTTTTATTCATAATTTATTAAAGTTAACGATTTTACGTTCAAAGTTCAAGTTAACTTTTTTTTTATCGATAGCTATTTGTCTAGTATCCGTACATTTCGGTTGATCAAGTTTCGAATGACGAAATCCTTAAAAAGTGGACAAGTAAAAGAAGTAAAACCCACTTTGGTTTCCATCGTTTAATTGTGAGGAATTCAAGAATATTTATTCCAACGATATTATAAAAAAAGAGGTGACTACAAGATTTCACTTTTTAACTATAAGCGTAATCGCCTCTGTGGTCTAGGTAAAAAGGAAATTGGATTTTTCCAATTTTCTAATAAAAAAATGTTGGTCGGGATTGGAAATGTGCCCGATTGACGATAGACTTGCCACCTATCACATTGTGGGACTTATGCCCGATTTCACCAAGAGCCCCTATATTTAGGGGACCTTTTAACGTGTTTTAGGGGACTGTTTTATATGGAAACAGTCCCATAAGTAACGTTAAAAGGTCCCCTAAAGTATAGGGGCTCTTGGTGAAATCGGGCATTAGTGTCTTCGGCTAGTCGTGGGTGCCCTGGTTGTGCTTCTGCCTACCTCTTCGGGGATATGGGCGTGAAGATACTTTTTTTTTAACTATAAGGGTATATGTAATACTAGGCTTAGCTACTAATTGGTCAACTTCGAGTAGATTTAAAAAAGTAACCTTTGCTTGAATCTAAATCCATCTCAAATTTTATCAAAAATGGTGCCCTTTAGCCGTTAATACATAACAGACAGATATACTTTTCTATTTGTGATAAAATGTGAAACTTCCTTTGTATAGGCTTGGTTAAACTTATATATATCTATATACATAGTATAAAGCAAAGTCGCTTTTCGCGTCTGTCTGTATGTATGTTTGCTTATATCTTTAAAACTACGCAACGGATTTTGATGCGGTTTTTTTCAATAGGTAGAGTGATTCAAGAGGAAGGTTTATATGTATAATAACATGCTTCATATATTAGAGAACCACTGATAATTTCAAGATATCTAATGCGAAGTCGTAAATAAACACATTTTTTTGCGCTTGCATTGCAAACGCTGGCTGAACTCTACGAGATAGATCAAAATAATGTACTAAGTATTGTTTACCTTATAAAGGTCTACAAAAAAGTTCGCGATGGTATATGTTTATCTCTTAGGGATAACCTACAATAACCAATTTTTATCCTTTACTTTTTACGAAAAATAATGGCTTACTTACGAAGCGATTTTAAGCAATACAGCATTAATCCTTATCTATTTAAGTATCTTAAATAAATTTTACATTTAATATAGAACAATATCGCCCTTTACAGCATGTAAATTAAACTAATAGTTTCGGAGATATTACAGGTTTAAAATATAGGGACATCGCGGTTGCGGCGGTACCGGCTGGCCGCGGTGCGTGCGCGACGAAGCTCGCGCCTTTTTCATAGGACTGTAATAATTTACAGCGATCAATAAATGCGTACATTTATCGGAGCTCCTTAGCGAGGAAAATAACAAACTTAATAAAAACGTGCTTTTCAGCGCGACATTTTTTATCTAAATTGTGTTTACGTTCGTAATTTAATAATCCACACTAACATTATAAAGTTTGTATGCGAAAGTAACTCTGTCTGTCTGTCTGTTACCTTTTCACGCCTAAACCACCCAACCGATTTTGCTGAAATTTGATATGTAGATAGTTTGCATTCATGAGAAGGACATAGGCATATTATTTTTTGGAAATTTAACCCTTAAATGGGTTAAAAGGGTAGGCAAAGTATGTATGAGAAAAATATTTTTATTGCACATTAATTTTGCAAGAAAATTTGAATTAATGCTTTTTAGTATAAATGATGAAACAAGTATTTCAGGATTTTTCGAAATTCACCCCCATTATGGGTCAAAGGGGGTATCTAAGTTTGTATGGGAAATTTAATTCTATTGAAATATTTTGCGTGTCACTGAAATAATGCTCTGCAATACAAATTATGAGATACATATCTAAGCGTTTTTTGAAAATCAAACCCTATGACGGTGAACGGGGTGGCACAATTTGCATATGTAAACACAATAACGTATTCCTACTATTTATCTGAAGTGAAATTAGAAAAGAGACAGTGTATGATCAGTTTTGACGGCAAAATTGCTGAATTGATTTTAATATTTACAAAAAATATATATGAAACTTTGAATAGCGATATAGGCTACATTTTATCTTAAAATTTTAACGAGCAGTGTTGGAGAGCTCAATATCAAATTAGTAGACTACGCGGGCGAAGCCGCGGGTAACAGCTAGTACATATATAAAAATGAATCCTCATATCCCTTAGCTGATGCAATATCACATCTGAGCGGATGGACCAATTATGTTTATTCTTCTTTTGTTTCTCAGGAAACCATAATTAACATAAGAAGGTCTTATGAATAGAAAAACCGTGAAAATTGTAGGTAAAATAGAAAAAAAAACATAAACTTTATTTTTCCCATACAAACTGTTAACAGCTGTGAATGCCCAGCGTTACGAAGTTCGCCGGTCGGTTTTTAAAAAAAAATATTTGGACTGTTTCACGTATCACTTATTGTTTTAATTTTTAGTTCAAATTATGCTGTAAAAACCGGAGCTGGTAAGCTATTTTAAAAATAACAAACATTTTGTGTTTTTTTCAGTAAACAGTATGGATTCCTGTTAAGAATAGCAAATTGTATAAGCAGTTGCTATCTTGACATTTATTTTTTACAACTCTTGCAATTAGGTTAATGTGTCGTAACTCAGACAAGGTGCTCAATCATCTGTTCATCTAAAAATATATACAGGTGATGAAGGAGACAGGTGGATGCTGAGGGACGCAAAAACTTGTTAAATTCACATGCTCATAGTTATGGAGATGAATTGCCGCCTGCAAGCCTGTAATTACTTATTGTAATTAAGGGCTAAAAATATATCTCCTGTGTTAGTCCGGGCTCCTTCGCAGAATAAACCATCTGCTTGCCAGGCAGCTCGTAAAAGGCGAGCATAGGTTTACCGTCACTAACACCGTGACATCTGAGCAGGTTGGTAGAGTTTTACTTGCCGGAATTGGTAACACCGCCTTACCTATTCCTGCCGCAATAGCGAAATAAATATGTGATGACAAATTACATACATCAAATGACCAACTTGTATGCTATGGGCGTTTAAAATACTCGTAATTCATAGAAATACTTCAATATCGGAACAAGCAGGTATAGTAAACATTTATTTATTTTTATGGCAAAAGTCAGCGAATAAGCACACGGCCCTCCTTATGGTTAGAGATAACCGTGGCATATAAACAACATAGATGTTGCAGGTGCGTTGTTGTCTTTTACTTCGTAAGGGAAATTATTTTGCAAATTTAATGGTTCATAATAAAAATGGCTTTAGGATCCTTAGGACTGGAACATAACATTGATGTTACAAAAATTAGATAAGCGTAAGGCGATGGATCCCTACCCGAGCAAGTTGCTGCATATCATTACCGTCAGTTGACACATTCAGGGAATACAGACATCGATGATGGTCATACAAATGTCTGCCTCCGTCGAGAATCGAACCTAAACTCTCGTTTAGTGGCATTTGAAGGTACGCTAGTATCTCGAGCAATAAGATATTTAATAGTGGATTGTTCGTTACCAAACCCGAGACTGAATGTTGGTAGTTTCTATTTTTTTTCCTGGGGTCAAAAGTCACGAACTCCGAACGAACGCCATATTAATTTAAATAATATGTTATTTATAGCACTTTCACAGCCGTACGGGTCTATCTGGGTACGGTAATCGGTTTTTTCTGTCATTTGTATACTTACAGTACTACTATTTAAATTATGCGCTTCGGCTTTACACTTCTTACTCTTTTTACACTTTATACTTTTATTTTCAGATTGGCTGACCTAATCTAAATTTAAGCGAAATTATTAATTATGCGTAATAACAACTCTATACAGATAACTTTAAAATACAATCGGTTTTCCGAAGCTTGGCGAATACAGCCGAAGCGCATAATTTAAATGGTACTACTGTGAATAGTGCGAAAACTATTTCTAATAAAAGAAAAGGATACAAGGTCCTTTAAAAGATGTAGGCCGCCTGTTTTCCTATTAAGCAGTTTGAAAGAGGCAAGCGTTTAATACTAAAATCCTGACTACAAGTAGTTTAGAGTTTTACATTTTGCTAAGATTGGTGGTGAGATTGTCTATTCTCGCTGTCGTCACTTTTATGCTTGATGCTGTCGTGTTCTGGCAGCTTATATTTTAATCCCAGCCAAGTTTACCACCCTCCAGTTAATATCCAGCCTCCAGTTAGTATTTTCAAATTGTTATTGAACTAATTTAGTAGGTATTCAGAACTGTGAATTTATAAATGTAGACATTAGATATAGCTACCCGCGTAAACGGTAAAGAAATGAATTAAACATATCGTCGCAGGATTCGAATTCTAGTAGCTTGAATGATTAGAGCATTTGTCGGCGTGAGACGAAAGGGTACAGGTTCAAACCCTGTCTCGGGCGAATATATTTCTTTCTTTAAAATTTGTAGAAATTGAACCGAAGCAATGGGCAAGTGCTAAAATAGAAATACATCATAATAAACTATGTATGTACATGCTTTGGGAAATGTTGGGAAAGTCTAACTGTGTTAATAACCATAAATCCTAGATTAAGACAAGGAGTAATTAAGACCTAAATAATGAAGTATTTAATTATTGGTAGTTACCGCTATAAAGATATACATCATTGAAGAATAAATTACTGTTATCTGACACCATAACATGGAACACGGAACCCCTTAAAATTACTGGTCTGATGAGATTCTCTGCGGTTTCGCGTTGCAACAGGCTAGGTGTTCTTATTTAGATAAGCTATTTAAGCATACAGAGATCGAATTATATTTACTGTAACTGTGAGGTTATTTGTCCACTGATCCGCTGGTTGATGATGAATATCAAGCTTCAGCGAGGAATCGCGTTGTTCTGAGGAGGTGAACATTTTCGTGTAGGTCCTCAAGGCCCTTTAAGGTTTAGGAAAATATCAACGATAACAATGAAGATAGATTAGAAGACAAGGAATATGAAATGAATTTCGAGATAATGGTAGGAAATGCGTCTTTCATGGGATCATCATGGAGCCAAAGATGGGAATGTTACGTTGCTAACATGGTGTTTATGTTTTCGAAAATGTTGATATTTAGTATGGCGACATTCCACTTTAAATTCGAAATACGATAGTAGCGAGAATCAAGTCTATGGCGGCAAGAATGGATAAGGTGTTAATATCAAACAGGGCGAGTTCTCGTAAAATTCTACCACCTTATATGTAGTTTCAATCTGTGCTTTAATTATAATATGTACCTTAAGGGCTATTAAAAATCAATAGTCTCCGACAAAACTTAAACGTAACAAAATAATCCACACCGAAATCTGTCCATTCGTTTAAAAGTTATGATGCCACAGAAAGATAGATACAGATACACACCGCACCTCTTATAACGCTCCGACTTTTTCATCACGGCTCAAAATAGCTTTAGGCTTATATATTATGTATGCTTAGGCTAAATTATATGCTTGTCCAAATGTCCAACTTTAACACAGATTTTCTATTTCCTAATCCTTCGCTTTGGCCATATCGTAGGATATGTTGGATAGCTTAAAATTATTTATATGTAAAAAATAACAGTAAATAATCATAATATTAAAAAATTCAATGAACTCCCCACAAGATATGTATGTTACGTAAATATGAATCATCTGGACCACGTCAGCTTTCAGACAAACAAAATCGCATCAAAATCGGTCCATTCGTTCGATGATCTCAAACTTACTCAAACACCCGGACATTTAAAACTTATAACATCCATCGTTTTCCCTCGGGGGTTAGAATTTTTTTTCAAAACATTTTGCCCGAGATTGGATAAGTTTCCGGTTGTTCATAGTTTTACCACCTGTCTCATTGTGTGCCTTTCTCTTCCTGGATAAAGGCTAAAGATATTTTAGTTTTAAATTTATCTTGATGTGTATTGGAGAATTCCATTGAATAGTAATACGGAAGCATTTATTCCCCTCACGTGAGCAGTTTAACGGTGTCGAACATCAAGGTACAGCTATCCGTTGCCATTCGGCCATCTATTGTTTTGATGTTATCCCGTAATAGAGCCGCCTTGTAAACCTAGTAATTTAAGTTGCTGGAATATTCCACTAGTGCGGTCAGTCGGTGGTAGCTTGCTACATAAACTGGCCTGTATAAATATGTATATATTGTATATTTTTATATTAATCCCTGGACAAGTTACACACATTGAATCTAACCCCTAAGTAAGCAGATAACATGCTTGTGTTATTGGTGTTGGTCAACGATTCTAATACAAAGAAATACTTAAATAGATACCAGAATACATTAAATAAGCACCCAGACCGGGAAATGCAGATACCTAAATGTTCATCACACAAATTTATCATAAAAATGCCTGCCCCCGTCGAGAGTCGAACCCGAGGCTCGCGGTTGATCGATATAGTAAGGTGTGTTCGCTGGCCACTCGACCAACGAGGCGGTCAATATGTATGGATCACTGTTGTGCAATATATAAGAATATTATGTCATGTATAGTAATGTACCCTCGTTTTATGAACTCTTATTTACATAGCGTCAGTGGTCACCAGTTTTCTGTTCTGGTCTGGAAGATAGAAGTAGCTGGTTACTCATGCAGGAAACTTATCTTCTCCGTTTTTGGTCTGCAACTCAATATTAAAATATCAGATGTTAAGGCAGCGTGTATTTCTAGCAATCAAGAAGTTCGTCTGCTTTTTGTCTGGTATGAAATTTAAGCGCAGTAAGCGCTTACCCTTAAATTAAACTTCAAAAAGCCGATTTCCGTTTCACAGTCGTCATTTAACTACATAAAAATTTAATATTTTTTTCGGAAATGAACATCTCAAAAGTACGATCTTTCAAATAAAAAAGTATTTAAATAGGTTCACAATTTACAGAAAAAAATATCATACATAAAAATATAAGAGTCGGACATGTAACCTCTTATGTTTTCGAAGCCGTTAAAAATAATTTTCAAACTCTAGAATCTAGAAATTAGCTACTTAAAAACATGAAAAGATATTGATTAAGTTTTTGTGCGCTAACCCACTTGCACCAAGCTGGTAAGTAAATAACTCTCTAAGTGACAGCATCTAAGAAAGTTACAAAACGATATAGTCATTGAACAGTAATCGTTCCACGTTAACCTTTTTCAACCCGATAATGGACAAAGCAAATGCAATATCATACGTATTAACCTATCGGAAATCCATCCTATAAGCATTAACATGGTTGTATAGTTAGAGGGTTTTAGTGAGATGAACGTTTTATCTAATATACTGCTATCACCTCCGCTCTTATCCTTAATCGCTCCAAATGCTGTTAAAAATCTGAATTTATTTGATCGTAAATGTCCGAATGTTAATGTTTGGAAGATTTGGCGGGAATAATGTACTTAATTAGTTTTAATTCTGACCTAGTAATCGTTTAAGCAGCTATGTTAATTTATTGACGATTACGTAAAACAAAATGTTTGTATTAAGATTAATTTATTTTTCTCTGTATACAGAAAAACGATTCACTATTCTTTAGATGTACACATCGTTTATAGACATCTGCAACGCTAACAGTTTGTTGACGACCTAAAACTGGGATGCTAGTTAACAATGCTAATTTGCAAAAGTACGTATTTGGATACTAAAATTAATTAAACTGACACTCGAAGCTAAAAAATTCAGACATCTGCCTGCTGCCGGAGTTAATGATAATTACACGAATGCTTGCTCCGTCAAAGACCCGGAAGTTACGTCAATAGCGTTAATTATAATACGTAAGCCTCTCTATAACCTTGACAAAAAACTGGTAGTTAAATATTCACTCTTTGCAGGTTAGTAATTATAGATAGAATTAATCATTTTAACTCCTTTAAAGGTGAAAGTTATAAATAAATACAATGAATATTCTTGAAAAAAATATGCAAATTGATCTAACCCCAACGTAAGTAAATTATATACTGTGTCACGGGTGAATAGTCAACGATACTAATATGTGAATACAAGGAACAAAAATAATCTTGCTGTGCGTGTGTCTCGTCTCCACGACACACGCGCACAGTCTCGTGCCTCGCTCGCATTGCTCGTCCACTTACCTTCCAATTATTAAATTTAAGAAATGTGTTAAATGGAAATGATATAAAAAAGGTTTATATACCATTGCTTAATATTTACCTAATAAAAACGCCTGGGATTAATAACTGTTCCTCATGCTAATCTCTTATAAATATAATGTATCTTATAAATATACTGTATACATATATAAAAATTATATAGTATAAAAGGAAAAAAGACAAGCCCGCTAAATTTCTTGCCGGGTCTTCTCAGTGTGAGGTCCCGTTCCGATCCGGAGGTAGATTTAATATTATATAGACGCGTCGCAAGTGCCTCTTGTAGGTTAACGTGAAATACGATCATTACACAAATGCCTGTCTTCGTCAGGAGTAACATGAACCTTGCGATTGGTTTGGGAAGTAAGTTGTGTACGCTCACCATTCAGCCAACAGTAAGATAATTGAAACCTATTAAAATATGTATTAGAGAGATATCGCGCTATACTATCCAGTAGGTTAGAGCAACATCCCGACTCACGTTTTGAAGCAAACCCGTAATTACAGGAACCCTGTCATTTGTTACGTGTATTACGTACATTCCTCGTGCGCCGGCGGCATGGATGAGATCGTGAATGGAGCTATGATCCCATCACTTTTTTGTTCTCTGTAACCACAATCTCACATGTCAGGGGACATGCGAAATTGGTCCTAATGTCCTACGTGTGATATGTTTTTACATTGTATTTGTTTAAGACTACGCATCCCTAGTAATGGTTTGCGAGTGTATATGATCTGTTGATGACTCAAAACCCGTTAAATCTGTTTTTTAGAATCCTACTAATATTCTATTTATCTATCCTATTAATGCGAAAGTTTGTATGTTTGTTTATTGCTTCACGCAAAAAATGTTGAACCAATTTTTATGAAATTTTGCACACAAATAGAGGATAACTTAGATTAACATATAGGGTAGCTTTTGATTTTCTCGAAAAAATGTTCGGGTTTGACCATTAACCACGCAGGCAACGCTGCGGGCACCAGTTAGTTTTAACAGAAAGTAAAGCCGTGCGCAATACTTAAACATGAAATAAATATATATATTTTTTAGCTAAGACGACGAACAAACATACGATTCTCCTAATTTAACGAGACAACTATAGCCTATAGACACCATAGATGTTATATGGGCTTCGCTTTCCTTTGGCCTAGTTGTTAGACATATTGTGCAATTTTACAATCTCACACTCCTGACGGAAACATGATGGAGCCATTATGGCACAGGAATAGGTAAGGTGATTGATCCCTACCAGGGCAAGCTGCACTGCACTCTACTACCTTGTGTCTGTGTCTGTCTCTTGTATCTACTATTTAACAGATTTTGCTGATAATGACCTATTTAACGTGTGTTCTCAAAGAGACATAGGCTATGTAGAATATACACCATCGTATAAGACCCGGACTAATACAGGGAACTAAGGGTTTGTAATAAATTTTAGCTTAAACGTATGAAGCCGTGGTCAATATTTAAAAATATACAACGTAAACTTAATAAATATATAATTATACACTGTATATCGCGGTATAAGAACCAGATGAGCGTATCTGCAAAATTAATAATTATAGTCTTTGTAAGCATTGTAAACAAAAAAATTGTTTTATTGTTTAATGCTCCAATAGTAGGACAACATATTAATATATTTTTTTTATCGCCAACTTTATATTAAGTATCTCTGTTAATGAGCTAGTAAAGTTTGAAGTGACGAATTCCCGCAGTATTTTTGCTCTCCCGTAAAACTTACAAAATGTAGATACGTTCATCTGGTTCTTATACCGCGATATATACTATATATGTTTAAACGCAAGCTTTTCATACGACAACATCACAACGTTAAGTTGTTTTATTACATTGTTTAACAATTTGTACGTAAGGTCACGGCTCTGCCATCATCTTTGAACCTTCATGCAGCAAACATGTTTTTGTACCAGTTCTCATATCGCAGATTACATACATACACATTCGCGTCAAGTCCCTTTCGGTATACGTCGAGAGTATCAGGTGCCAAGTTTTTTTTATGATATTGGAAGGCAAACAAGCAAACGGATTTCCTGATGTTAAGAAATTCACGCTGCCTAGGGACACCAAAGGTGTTGGTTCGGGCTCTTTTGCAGAATAGACCATCTGCCTTCCTGCCAGGCAGCTCGTCAAAGGCGAGCACAGGCTTGCCTTCACTAACACCGTGACAACTGACTCATCTGGATTGGTACCACCGCCTTACCTATTCCTGCCGTCATAACGTCATCACGTGTTCTGGTTTGGAGGGCAAGGCAGCCGGTAAACTTACTTTTGCTCAAGGCCTAACATTGGTGTCTCTACGCGGCGTGAATTTCTTACCATAAGGAAATCCGTTTGCCTTCCAATATCCTAAAAAAATAACCACATTGCTTAATTTTTGTCGTACAACGACAGTGAATATAGGGAGAAATGTTGAAGATTATTTCTTACTCTAGACTCTATCTCCCTCTTCATTACAAAACCGGAAAATGTCGATGTAGGTTCACTCTTACTCTATACAGTATCTGCGTCTTTATAATAGAACCGTCCCTATCTCTAGTATAAAGATTTTAATTCAAGTTTCAAATCGATATGAGCTCGTATGTTGATGAGTGTCCGGTGCGATGTAAGTTCAGATATAGGCGGTGGGCGGTGATGCATTCATGCTCAGGTGGTATACATACATACGTACATATCTTTACGCAAAGGCCCTTACGGGGTAGACAGAGAGTATCGAATGCAGACCTCACGATCCTGAGAAACCTGTCTGGCTTTTTAAACGTTTATTACCCTGTTCATTTCAACATCTCGGTTTCGGACACACATGACATCACCTTCTGGTAGTATAGTATCCGGTAAACTTTCTTACCATAAAGGTGTAAGATAACAACACAAAGTTAGCAAAACATCATTAACATCATTGGTGTATCGTGTATCAGTCTGCTGTTTTGCTTCCATATACTATGAAAAAATAGGCCATAAATTAAACTCTCACACACTTTTTTCTATGTTCTCCATATCGACCTGAATAACTGACTCGTAAAATGTAAATACATCTCGATTTGAGGTTTTTAGGAAAGTGAAATGCGCTTTATTAATGCGTTTTAAAAAGTAATTATATTTTTTTCTCACGACACTGCGATGCATAATACTAATAGCATTAAGAATCTGGTTTCCACGGTAGGCTTTTATATGCGTGATTGTTAGAACAGCAGATATGTAGTCTTGAAACAGAAATTTAGAAAACATATTGCTATTTCCATTGCACTTCTGAATTTATTTAGATACATTGTTTAAATTTATGTACCGCTCAAGAAAAAGTGTTACATAAGATTTGCATTATCATCATACAAGTGGTTAAGTGATTGATGTTTTTACTTTTAAAAATTTTTTTTATTTACACTCTTCAACCTCAAAAAACTTTCATGACTAAAAATAAAATAACTAATAGGGGTTAGGAGGCTACGCGAAGTTTTTCGGTGAATCCATATGAATTTTATGATTGATAAACCGCTTACAAAATGGCATTTTGATGGCTATTACTGGTAGTAATTTGCAGTAGCACTCTGGATAAGTGCAGTGTGTGACACTATCATAGTCAGTGAAAATTTCGTAGAATAACTAGTTAAAACGCACAGAAAACGTATTAGACTATTACGACTATACGAATATTAGAGAAAGACAGCCTAATCATTTAAAGCTATAAATGACGTTTAAGATATCAGGAGAATTATTTGCTATTTCGTAGTCGTATATCATAGCATTACTTTTCCCAATAGTTTCATCAACTGTAATGTACCTGAAGGTTACAGCGTGATAAAAAGAAAAAACTTTGTCAAGAATTGGTATATCTGATGCAAAAAAAAAAAAAATGCTCTTATATTTACATAATTTTATAAAGCTCGTGTATTAGTAAAAATTTACTGTTAAAAGCTTGATCAAGGGAAAAAATGCACCAATTACTATAAATTAGTATTGCAAGTTGTGAAATTGTCTTTTAAGAGTATTTTCTGACGTGAGAGACCAGCAAACAAGCACACTGCTCTTCTGATGGTAAAAGATAGCCATGGCCTATAGACAAATTCGTAGAATATAAGTAAAATAAATAGTGGTCTACGGACTGTTACGTATTGTAAAATAAGGTTAGCCAGGGGTCCTGAAAATAATAAAAAAAATCTCTTATTTCTTACAATATCTTAATAAATACATTATATCAATTGTTTTGCAATTTTACATGTATCAGTTTGTTACAATAGAATAACTGGTTTCAATAAAATATAACAGCTTAATTTCATATATTATAATACTTCATTAAGGGAGCATTGTGATCCCGAAAAGGGGCAATATCCTATATAATAAATACTACACTTAAACAATATTAATTTTGTTAGAGTATGCACAAAATGTTTAAGAAGATAAGTTTATTAAAACAACTAAAGTAGTTGTTCAAATGAGAGCTATACTATCTTCTTAATTAGGCCGATTTGAAGCTACAAGAACAGACGTTGAATTAAACTCATAACTTATGTATCAGGTCTGGTAGGCTGTTCTAGTGTGTCTAGTCAATGTTCTAGTAATGGGTCCAGATGTCACCAGGACACTTTGATTATAGTCTTATGACCACTGGTATGTTATGTACGATCGGTCATTGATAATGTTGGCATGAAGTGGCAGTTAGGAAAGTAGATTAATTGTATAGAAGCGGCACACTTCACAGTTTATGACATTTTACAAGAGAGATATTACAGAGCCTGTACTATTTATTAATTGCTATAAGGGATGTTCATAATGATTTCGGTTGTGTAGATTCGGTTTTTGAGAAATTATACTGGCCTCATTGGTCGAGTTACAGGATTACCGTAAATTTTTGAGGCTTAAATTCGATTCCCGATACGAACACGTATTTGTGTGATTAACATGTCTATCTAATCTAATATTTCTTGGTAAGGAGGTTATTAACTTTTGCTATGTGATTGTTTTGTCAGTTCTTTTAGTAGAATTAGTTGGTAAGTATTTATAACCTTTTTTATTGTCATGTATGGATGATCCATTAATTTTTTTTTTTACTTGACGTACCATAGTTATTATTTATTTTCATATAGGTTTTTCTTACTTTCGGGTTAGATCTAGGACTAAACTTAACACAAGTCGATAACAGTTGCATTTCATAAATATTTAGTTATTAAAAACATAAAAAAATATTAAATACATGTTTCATAAAATTTAAAACCACAAGGTGTGAAGAGAATCTAAAAACAAAAAAAGTTTGTTACGGTTGCCTAGTGAATTGAAACCGAACATCTAGTGGTCTAGTGGTTTGATGTTTGTGTTGACTGCATGACGTCTCGGGCTCGATTTTCAAATTTTATAATACGAGATAGATAGAGTCGTAGATACGACGCTGCAATAGGATTGGATAAGTGCCAGCTTGACCTATCAATAATTAGCTTCGGCTAATCGAGGGTGTACTGTACAACTCTGTTTAATTCTTCTTAGGCGTGAATATACTTATAGCCAAGAACGCTGATGTTAGGTACTCATTCAAGAAAAGGATTTCATAGGGCACACATAGTTTTATTAATCTTTAAAGAATTTTGTTGCTTTGATACTTTGTTGCATTGTTAGTTAATTAAATTGATGTAATATATTTTCGTATATTAAGTAATGATTTAGAATAGTTTGTGGAATAAGTCTGTGCTTAGTGAGTTTTTGAATTGTAATCTAATATGAGATTAAGTGATATGATTATTATATTATATCTAATATTTTAAGCGAGTTAACAATATCGTTTATCAATAATTTAGGTAAGGATTTTTTGGTTTTAACCAATTTTGAAAAAAGGACTATTTCTCCGACATTTCGAAACCGGTTTTAAAAATTCTTTTTTAACCTACCTAATTTTGAGGTGGTCTCAGTGCCATCAAGTCTGGATCAAAGGGAAATCGTGGAAATCACTTTTCTTTATACATAGGTACATGAGTTACTTTACTGCCGGGTTTCAGCAGTTTTACTGCTCTTAAATCATGTATAAGGAGAAAACAAATACCCAGGAACAAATTACATGTATTGATCTAACTCCAAAGTAACCAAATTATATGCTTGTGTTATGGGTGTTAATCAATGGTAGGTTAATAATAATACATAGAAATACTTCAATAGATACCAAAAAAATATTTAATAAACAAATACCCGTAAATGCAGCCATCTAAATGTTCATCACACAAACGTTTGCACCCATCGGAATTCGAACCCTAGCCTCGCAGTTACACAGTCGGTGTGGTTAGTCATGTACGCTCGCCCCTCGACTATCAAAGCGGTTAAAAAGAGAAAACGTTATTTACCTTATTGAGACGAATATACTAATCTTGGCCGAAAAGGAAACTATGCTGAATGATGACACAGAAATGGATCCTTCAAGAGTTACGTCAATGTTTTGTTTCAGTTTCAAAATTAGATAGTTTTGTAAGTGAGCGAAACAATATCGAAATGATACAAATCACAGAATTGTTAAACAACAATGTTTAAGTGAGTTCGTTGGTCCAGTGGCTAGCTGTGGCCAGTGGCCAGTGGCTAGTACACGCCTAACTACAGCGACCAACCGCGAGGCTCGTGTTCGATTCCCGACGGAGGCAGACATTTGTGTGAGATCATCACAAAAATGCCTAAATCAAAAAAATGGTGAACATCTAGATGTTTGCATTTCCGGGTCTGGGTGTTTATTAAATTCATTCTTGTATCTATTTAAGTATTTTCTAAATGTTTTGTATGTATGTATCGTCTCTGCGGTCTAGTGGTTCAGGTGTTGGACTTGATTGCATGAGGTCCCGGGTTCGAATCCCGGGTTCGAATCCCGGGTCGGGCAACTAAAAGAAAATTTGGGTTTTCCAATTTTCTAATAAAAAAAAATGTTGCTCGGGATTGGATATGTGCCCGGTTGCATGCGTGTGTGAATTGGATGACAGTTGGATGAAATTTATATGACGTGATGTTTTTGCTGTCGAATTTACATTTGGATCAAAAGGCCAACAATTCTAAATTTAAGAATTTATGCTGCGATAGAGATAATTCATACAAACGAGCACATACATATCTTTTAGTCAAGTCCGTTAGGGGGCGTCCACAAATTACGTGAGATGTTTAAGGGGGGGACGATTCGAATCTCACCTAATCTTACGTTGGGGAGAGGGACCCCCCCCCTCTCGGCAAATATCACGCAATTTTTTTTTTGCTTTAATCACAAGAAAAATATGCTATTTATCATCCATACTTAAGATTTAATCTTAAGCAAGCGTAATCGTAATACGATGAAGACCATTTACTAATTCCTTAAAAAGAAAATAATTTCATTCATTTTTGCTGTAAGAATCCAATACGTTTAAATAAGAAACCCACATTCTAAAAAATTTTACGTGAGATTGGGGGATGGGGGAGAGGGTTGAATAAAATCTCACGACATCTCACCAGGGGGGGAGGGAGAGTCAAAAAATGTAAAAAAAACGTCTCACGTAATTTATGGACGCCCCCTTACGGGATAGACAGATGGTATCGGTATTATCGGTATTACAAATCTCGCGATCCTTGCAGGGTTGCATGGATTAATCCCGATTGAAAACCCTTTTCCTACATACACGTCGTTTTCTGAGACTTTTGACACCACCCTCAAACAATATCCGAGCGATTTGATCATGGAGTGTCAACCGATGTAAGTACATTAATCCACATTTGCAAACATTTAAGTTATATAATAAAAAAACCTTTGGTGTCTCTAGGCAGTGTGAATTTCTTACCATCAGGAAATCTGTCTGCTTGTTTGCCTTCCATTGTCATAAAAAACTACGGGTTGCACTCCGGGAGTGCCGGAAGAAGTAAATACTTGAATATTAACGTTGTGCATTTGTGATATGTATTTTGAAATTGTTAGGTAATAATTTTGTACGAATTGCTTTATCAGTATGAAAGTACTATCATTTATGTGGTAGAATGCAATATTCATTTATTGCGCTATCGTACACAAATATGACAACACGAACATTCGCACAAGCGCCCTGCGCCGTTTTACGATTTTTCGATCAGGTCACGTGTCCTGACGCGAGTTTAGAAGTTTTTACCCATTCCAAAAAAAGTGCGCAACTTCGCTAAAGAAGTTTGCTCTTCAAAAACTTTTAAATAAATAAAATCATATAAGCTTTAACAACAATGTGTGAGCGATGCTAAAAATAAACAAAGTCAGTTACGCTCAACTAGTCAATTGGAACCGAACTTTACTATTATTGGTCGGGAATGCTAATGTTATTCACATAAGAACATGTTTTGTTAAGTTTGCTTATAGTTTTATTTGACATCAGAACATTTATTTAATATATTCTATCTGTCGTCTAGACATTTTATTAAAAAGCATGCTATTTCTGTACTGCTACATTTAAAAAGGTAACGTTGATTGTTCTTTTAAAACTGATGCTAAGAAAAGCTTATTTTATCTAGACCCTAAGGTGTGTGGTGTGTGTGTGTTGAAAAAATCCAGAGGTAGTTTCGGTAATTTGGGCTATAAAAAATTGAAATCATATTCGAATATTTTTTTTATTTTAAATAAATTAAACATGAATAACGAAAAATTATGGAAGTGAGGAGGAATAAAAATTTTATCATTCAAATTTATAAATGCGACATATTCTATATATACATATAAAAAAGGTATATATTATGTTGGTCGGGATTGGAAATGTGCCCGGTTGGCGATAGGCTTGCCACCGATCACATTGTGGGACTTAGTGTCTTCGGTTAGTCGTGGGTGCCCTGGTTGTGCTTCTGCCTACCTCTCCGTGGATATGGGCGTGAAGATACTTTAATATTTTACTAATAATTGGAATACTGTCAGAGTCATTATTTACTAACTAAAGAACTAATAATTAAATCTGTAACATTTTATCTTTTCCCTATCGGTTCCCAGCAATCTTTATTATAGAACCTAAGGACGACGTGACAGGAAACGTATTAAGGCCCCATACTCAGTCAGCCAGAAGAGCCAATCACCGCACTCCCCCGTTCCATGATTACTATGAACAATAGCGCTCTAAAGTAAACGTCTTAAGCGACAAATCACTATTTTTGGCACTATTAAAGTAATTTGAAAAAAAGTATAAAAACTGAAACACTTATCTTTTAGGTATAGTACTTATCTATGTTTATGTTAAATCTGGTGTCGATATTTTCACAATTGAAGTAGACAGAAAGCAAAAGCTTTCAAAAAAGGGTTACTTAACTTTTTGAATTTTTTCTATCGAGCAAAGTGAAATGAATCGTGTTTTGGAAACACTAGTCTAGTAAAGCATATTCATGTTAATCTTGTGTATTTTTGTCAGCAAGATCCATGATTGCTGGATTTTATGGAAAAAACAGTAAACTGCTGACGTATTTTAGCGTATATGGCCCCTTAAGGAACGACAGTAAAAAGTTTAAGTAAATATCCGTACACGTCTTCGATTGTGTAAATAATTAAGTTAAATTCGTTCTCGAACAAAAGTTAATGTGGATAATTAATACAAAAAAATATTATTTTGCGTTCCCTATTTTCGTGGCTTATTCATAATATGCTATAAACTTTTAAAATATATAAAATGGTAAAAAAATCTACAATAATTTACAAGTTGATAGAAGAAGGCGTTACTTGGCCGAAATCCATACTTAGTTATGGATTATTACACAAAGTAAACCAGATCCGGCAAACTTATTCAAATAGAGTTATTTATTTTTCAATTTCTCTCCAAAAAATTGTACGTACCTATTATAGCACGACAGTACAGACGTTACAATTTCTTAATGTCTGTATATTAAAAGAGTCGAATGGGAAAATAACATATGTAGGTACTAGTTACTATCAGATTTAATTTTTAAAAAAATTTTTTGTGTCTGTGTATTTCATCTTATCAAACAAGTTAACATACTATTTGCAAACCATCTGGTTTATAATTTAAATTTCCTGACTTTGAAAACTACCTAAAATTGACTTCTCAAAAAAAAAAGTTATTTTAATATTTTTATCGAGGAGTTCTTTTTTATCTTGTACATGTTGAGTATAATTAAGTTGTTAGAAAACTTTAAAAATATAAATGTTTTCACTCTCATGAAATACGATTCTTGATGCAATCTGATTTCGCCATATTCTACGTCAAATAATAATTTATCTATAAATTATCACTTAGTACCTTTGGCTAATTGTGGGTGCCCTGGTAATACATTTGTCTCTTCTGAGACATGAGTGAGGCATGTTATGCACCTTAAAGATGTGTGGTCAATGTCCATTCTACAAATGAGTCACACATTGAAAAGCATTTCAACCTTCGAATTCATTGACTTCGCAATGCCACATCATTGGAACCTTGCATATGTCCATGTATGTAACTTAGATGCTTATTCGTATGTACTGTTTTTATAGTTCAAGATAAAAATAAGTTATCTAGAATAGTTTTTGAAACAGCCGGTGTATAACTTGAGTCCAGTTTTGTCAAATGCATCGTAGCGCTCCGCGACACCTTGACTTGGTTGGCTTGGCTGTTGAGTCAGTTTGCTCGCGCTGCCCGCGCAGCTCACTCGTGTATTTATATCGACGATATTTCCTTTTAAACACGAATTTGGAACGTTTTAGCCAGTGAAGTCAGTTAAACTGTCGTTTTTAAATCGCGAATGCCTTTTTTGGTTGACATTTTGCAATTCGAAGGTGACATTGGTTCGTTCTGTTAGGTTTAGTGTATTAACAGTTTAAGGAACGAGTGTTACTTCCCTTGCTTTGGAATCAGCAGGTTCAGTGGTATCTGTTTGTGGAATGTGCGCGTATTAAGTGAAAAGTGCTTATTTATTGTGGCATCATTCATTAAGGCTTCACGTGTGCTTTCGATCGTGTGAATTTGCTTTGGCTTGACGACTTTGTTTCCTGTGGTCACTCGTAAGTATTAACTTATTACGGACCGTCGTCAGTATTATCTTATTACGGACCCTCAATTCATGACCTGAAATTCGAAAAGTGTAATGTAATATGCCAATTTAAGTTGCAAACGTGTTTGTTATCACAGCGGTTGTTATAAACGTGATACAAGTCATATTTGTACGTTTTTATTTTCAAAACTCGATTTCAATGTCACTTATTCGACTAATATTGACAGTTCCTCTAAAGTAGTCAAGACTTTGAAACTAGCGTTTGTAAAATTGTTTCATCATTGTGATTTAATTTGGAAGTACTATTCAGGCGCCGTTTAACTTAACAGGTTTCTTTAATGAATATTGAATTCGTGTCTTTTAAAACAATTCGACTGCTCAAGTGCAAAGCTCAGTAAAAGTCAATAACCCTTAAAATAAGTATAAATATACTTATACATTTTCGGTATTTTTATTGCCTTATTCAGTTTTGATTTTCGAGCGTCAATGTGTTTTTAAAACTCAATTTTAATTAGGACTGTTTTTGACATTTCCTGTGAAACGAATAAGTTAAAATATCCAAGTATAATTAAACCATTATCATTAACACAATTATTTTTTATTAATTATCTTAATAGCTCATGCTACGAGCATTACTCTAATGTTACCTCAGTTTTGATTCTGTTGTTTTTATCACTTTAATGAATATTGTGTTCGTATGTCTTATTACTAGTGACCATGTGGATCCATTAATTAAAAATATGTATTCTTTTTAACTTCTGTTTTAGTTAAAATTCAACATTACCTTTATTCTTTTCCATCCACATGAATAGATTTTAGTTCATATACTTTAACTTGATTTCGTGTAAGTAAATAATGATACGTACGCATAGATTTCGTCTCTTTACGTTTTCTACTGTGTTTAAAAAATTGCAAAAATGTAAGACATGTAGCAATAAACACTTGCATAAATTTGTGACATATCTGAGGAACCTAGTTAGACATGTTTTAATGTATTGCAAACTTTTCGTTTTGCATTACTTCAAATTCCTAGATCTTTTTCTCTAATCTTTCTTTCTTCTCAGACCAAGTTAACCTAAACAGTAATAAAAGTTCGTCTTGTTTTCTTTTTTTTAATTTGTTCTCTAACTAGTAGCTACTAATACGATTAGTATAATATTTGCCCAAGGGCGGAAACTTGACCAACATAATTTTGCTGCGGACCCCAAACATAATATATTTTACATGCGTATATTAATTTATGAAAGTTTAAATGGTAATTTGTTTTTATCAATTTAATATTTTCTTATTATATATGTTAAATAACATTTTAACTTTCCTCTCTCCTACTTCATTGTTAATGCAAACTTTTAACTACCAAATGTAATAAATACTCTCCCGTCCTCGATACTAAAAGGGGTACAAAGTTTACTGTACATTCTAAAACATCATACTTGGTCTTAGATTATAGGCTTTGTTAAATCACCTAATTCACCTCTTTCGTCGAGTGGCTAGCGTACACGCCTAACTACACCGATCAAACGCGAGGCTCGGTTTCGATTCCGGACGGGGGCATGCTTTTGAGTGGTGAACATTTAGATGTCTGCACTTCCAGGTCTGGGTGTTTATTAAATCTATTCTGGTATCTATTTAAGTATTTATATGTATTAGTATCGTTGACTAACACCCTTAACACAAGCATATAATTTGCTTACTTGTGGTAAGATTATCTTGTCCAAGGATATTATTATTATTATGTAATTGTTAGTATGATATTGCGGTCCCGTTGTTGTACTTGACTTCATAATTTCCTGGGTTCGATCCCCGGCTAGGGCAACAAAAGAAAAATATGTTTTTTTCAATTTTCTAATAAAAACAACGTCGCTCAAGATTGCGTAGTCGTGGTATGGTATGTACCCCTGCCTACCATTTCATGATTACGGGCGTGTAGGTACTGTTATTTTAAATCAATAAATCAGTTTAATTATAACCACATTCTTGCCTTACGCGTTATCAATGACATAAATATAAGTTCCGCCAATCCTACTTACCAATTCGGCAAACTAGAGGACTTACGGTACTTAAACAAGTATTACATTTTTTGCCGTCTATTATTTCAAATCCCTGTTTTTTTCTTTGGTTATGTCAACCTTAACAACAATTACAGTCTTTCTTTTTTCTGTGTTTCTGATCTTAAATTTCAAATTTGCTATAACTTCCCCTAGCTTAAATTATTATTTATGAGACTTTTCTAAAATCAGTGTATTAGAAATATCTTCACGCCTACACTTATAATACCTAAAGAGTAAATACCTAAATATTTAATAATATACCTAAAGAGGTAGGTAGAGGTATAGCCCTTGATTAATCTATGATATTCACCTGCAGTTTCAGAAACAATAATTTTAATCTACGATTTATCTCTTCATAACACCTGTTTAATATGAGCTCGGTTTAGACTCATAGATGAATTGAAACACATAGTTTCCGAAACGATAATCAATTTCAATCTACCATTTATCTCTTAAAAGCAGCTATTTAACATTGCTTCGATTTAGACTTACTAAACTCATGTAAACAGCTGTCACGAAAAAATCAAAGATTAAAATCGATTGCTGTTTCGAAAACTGAGTGTAACACCTGCACCCATTTTCCGAACGTCATTCATTATCGAAGTCATGTCTGACTCTCACTCACTCACTCATGAACATGGCTTCGATTTAGACTTATTGAATTCATGTAAACAGCTGTTATAAAGAAAATCAAATATTAAATTTGATTGACGTTTCGGAAATTGGGTGTAGGTGTTAAGTGTAATTCCCCACTTATGGCCAACCGGGCACAGATCAAAACACATTGCAATATTAAAAAATTGATTAATTATGGCCACATTCTTGTCTTCCACGTTATCAGTGACATGGATTTGCGATCATTAAATCCTGTTAAGTGGAGAAACTTACGGTACCTATTTGTAATTAATTGCAATATATAATTGAACAGTGAATCGACACTTCTGAAGTTTCGATTGTGGGTCACTCGTTTAGATTCGGCATAGTAACGTTTGCGAATATTAATTCTCGAATTTCATTTTTGATAGCCTCATTGTAATAGGCCTTTTGTGATGGGATTGTTTGATTAATGTACAATCACCACGCCTCGTTGGCTACGTGGTTGGTGTGTGCGACTGTCTGCAAGAGTTGCGAATTCAAGCGAAGTTTGATTTCGTTAAATTTTACATTGCATTTATATTGACCGCTTCGTTGGTCGAGTGGCTAACGTACACGCCTAACTACACCGATAAACCTCGAGGCTCGGGTTCGATTCCCGACGGGGGCAGGCATTTGTGTGATGAACATTTGGATGTCTGCATTTCCGGGTCTGGGTGTTTATTAAATTTATTCTGGTATCTATTTAAGTATTTATATATATTAGTATTGTTGATTAACACCCAAGACACAAGCATATAATTTGCTTACTTTGGGGTTAGGTTCAATTTGTGTGACTTGTCTAGGGATATTTAGGGATATTTATCCCTGCCTTACCAATTAGAATATGACACTGTCATTATGGGGTCACTATAGGTAATTAAGGCGGTGGATCCTTACCCGGGCATGTTGCTGCACAGCACTTTACCACCAATGGCCTTTTCGGTAATGACCTACCCTACCTCAGGAGCCGAAACATGATAGAGTCATGATGGCGGCAGGAATAGGTAAGGCCGGGAATCTACCCGGGCAACTTTCTGCATAGCAGTTTTGTCGTCTTCTAGTCTAGTGGCCTTGCTAGTGATGACCTATATTTTACCCTGTGCTCTCCTCTTAGCTGCCTGGCAAAAGGCAGATAGTCTATTGAATGGTTTGTACTAATGGACCCGGATCAACAAGGGTAATTACTTACTACGTAGAAACCTACATTACATTTTTTAAAATAACTTGTTGCATATTACAATATTGTTTGAATTAAGACCAGAAACCGGTCGTCTAATAAGCCTATTATGTTACAATGTCGTCATATTTGATTACACACTGATATTTTATTTCTTTCCTGTAGTTCGTCACCCGATATGCGCACGTTGTCATTTCTGTACCCATTTGAGTATTTTAAACACACTGTATTCGATTTCTGTGGAACTGTGTCAATGTAATCAAATCTTCAAAGAGAGTTTTAAAATTCACGCCCTTCCGCCGAAAAGGTAGGCAGAGGCACAACTAGGGCACCTACGACTAGCCAAAGATACTAAATCCCACAATGTGATAGGTGGCGCCATGTATCCAATCCGGGGCAACGTTATTTTTATTACAAAATTTAAAATACACATTTTCTATTTCTTTTCGTTACCCGACCGGGGAATCGTACCCGGGACCTCAAGGAGTCTAGTTCGACGCCGGCTGATTAATACTAGTGGTATCGTCACCTTACAAGTCACTACCGCCATGTGCGTGCTCGCCTATGATGTGATCTGTGTTGAAGTATTCAAAAACCGGTTGACTTGGTATACTTGGAAATGTGACCTATTGCCCGACGATAAGATAGAGATGCACCAGTAACATCTATGGAGAGACCAAATGATTTTATTGCATCATCAAGAGAACTGCCTTCTTATTCGCTATCTAACAAAAAGTTCTGATTATTTGGTAACGTAGCTTTTTGATTGTCTTGTTCGCCTTACATCAAACTAAGTGTCACCTTTGATTTTAACTGTGTATTAATTTTTTTTTTAAAAGTGAAAAGTATCTTCACGCCCATATCCCCGAATAGGTAGGCAGAGGCACAACCAGGGCACCCGCACTAGCCGAAGACACTAAGTCTCACAATGTGATAGGTGACAAGCCTATCGCCAACCGGGCACATTTCCAATCCCGAACAACATTTTTTTATTAGAAAATTGGAAAAATCCAATTTTATTTTTGTTGCCCGACCCGAGATTCGAAACCGGGATCTCATGCAGTCAAGTCCAACAACTGAACCGCTAGACCACAGAGGCGATAAAGTTTTTTAACTCTCACGATAACCCGTTAAGATATTGGGAAAAATAACTGTGTTTCTTCTGCATGATATTTTCTATGTTAGAATTCATTTTTTTCATTTTCATAGATATAGTCACTTCAATGTGTGAAGGGAAATATAAATTTGCTTTCATTTGTAATGTATGTCGGGACTTCAAGTATTACAAAGTGCAAGTGCAAAGTTGCAAGTATGGCAAATAGGATTCACAAAGTTTACAGCCTTACAATGAATTTTAAAAGTTTTTATTTTAGGTATCATGTAAGTACAGTTATCCATTATATATCCTCACGTAAAGTCCGATGCTTGGTAGCCAGAAGGTATTGAGTGTTAACTGTCACGGTTCCTAGAGACCTGCCTTACTTTTGATACAAACACGCTGGTTTCGGAGACTCAATATTTTTGGATTGGATAATATTTGAGCTATTTGATCATGTTTCTATTAAAAGATAGTTTAATAAATAATTAGATCAGATAAGCCTTGTCGAGATAAGATAATGAGATAAGATAAGTCTAACTAATAAATTATTTAATAAAAATCAATATGATTTTTTTTTTATATTTTAAGTAATTTAGGATAAGAGAAATCATTGGTATACTTTCACTGTATTTCATATTTCTAAAGAAGTAGCTTATATGATATTTTGTGTACAAAGAAATGTCATATTAAAAGCAAATGAGAGTTTAGGCTTTTTTCACACTTACCACAACCATATCACAATCGTACCACTTGGACAGGCAAAAATTTGTACTGGAAATGTATTTTAGAATTTACGTGGACCACACTTTGCCGTCATTGTCAACAATATGGGTAATAACGATCACATCCCAACAACCAGAGTGATTATAATGTTTACTTTTGGTTGTCCAGTCAATAAGAGTTATTAGCTCTAGCCTCTACGAACGCTGGTGTTGAATGCCTGCTTTCGTGAACATCGTTGCGTCGCTCGTTAGCGACGAGCGACAAGGCAATTATATCCATATTTTCTCGGTATCACAATGCAGTTGCACAAAACTGCAGTGATAAATTGTTGTTCACAACAAGTAGTTGTTATGTGGTGTGGTTGTGGTACGTGTGAAACAAGCCTTAAAATAGGGTTGTAGCAAATAATTTATAATTTCATTTAATTCCGTTTATAATTTTGAAACAGAAAATGACATAAAATGTGTTTGATTTTATCTTATCTTTATTTAGATTTATTTATCGATATCAGTATCGACGATTTTAAGTGTCGATATATTGGTTTCGTTTTAGTAAACTATCGATCCATCTCAAATCTAATTTTTGTTCAAAATTGTGTTTTCCTATATGATATATAATTAACCTATGATATCAATACATATTTATCGCCTCTGTGGTCTAGCGGTTTAATTGTCGGGCTGGCTGCATGAGGTCCCGGGTTCGATTCCCGGGTCGAGCAACAAAAAGAAAATGGAAACCCCATATTGTAATAAAAAAACGTTGCTCGGTATTGAATATGTGCCCATTTCGCGATAGGCTTGCCACCTATCTTATTGTGTGTCTTCGGCTACCTAGTCGTGAGTGTCCTGGTTGTGCCTCTGCCTACCTCTTCGGGGATATGGGCGTGAAGATATTTACTTAAATATATAATATATACTTATATCAAATCATGTAAAATTAAATGTTTATTAAAACATAATTTTACACTCATCGGACATGAAAAATATGCTTGTTCATTCTGGGAATTTAGGTACTTACCAATGCAAAATTTGAGTCAGTTTACTAGAAATTTGAGGATCTTACTACATAGTATAAAACGAAGTCGCTTCCTCTGTCCCTATGTCTCTTTGTATCCTTAAATTTTAAAACTACGCAACGGATTTTGATGCGGTTTTTTTAAATAGATAAAGTGATAGAAGAGGAAGGTTTATATGTATATTTCATAACCATGCGAAGCCGTGGCGGGCCGCTAGTAATACTATAAAAGTAACCTTGTGTGAGTTGCTCAATAAGCTGACTTAATAATGGTTATGACTTAAATTTCAAATTCGTGTGATTCCACCAATTTTGGTGTAATTTATTTGTAACTACTAATTATTTTTCTGAAACGTGGTTATTTATCACGATATTTTTGGCAACACACCTGTCCAAAATAGCAACCGTCATTCGATATTATTTTTTTAATTCGTTTGCTTTTCTTATAAGCTTCTTGATTATCTTCAGATCCTTGACCAAGTCAGTAATTTATGGTCTAACCTTGTCCCTCGGTCATGATTGTGATTACTTTCAATATTTTCGTGAACCTTATGCAATATTGTTATAAACTACATAATAACATAAAATACAGGCAACGCATCCGTTAGACGTGAACTAACTTGAAGACAATGTAGTTGATATTATAGTCTGTATCATATTGTATTAAAGAATGTAATGTATGTAAATGTAATGTAATGTAAATGTACAACGAGGCGGTCCATATAGGACCGCCTCATTGTACATTTTGGTTGTTTATTAAATTTATTCTGGTATCCATTTCAGTATTTCTATGTATTTGAATCGTTGACTAATACCCATAACGAAAGCATATAATTTGCTTACTATGGAGTTAGATTCAATTTGTGTAACTTTTCCAGGAACATATTCTTTTATATTTTTTTCATAATAATTAATATATCTTTTATTTATAACAATATAGTTCAAAAACCGTCGACGCTTTTTTTACGTTTTACTGCGCATAAATTATATACCGTAACACCGGGACGTGTTATTTAATTATTTTTAATAAATTACTTGTATTTAAAAGAATGATATGTATTTTCTTATTACAGTTTTCTTCATCTTTTTCAATATTTCCTCAATCATAAATAGACTTACGATTCGTTTTTATCTTTTTTTGTTCTTAATGATTTCCAAAATAAATTATTCTTATTAAACAGTCAGTAAGTTTGCATCGTAATGCAACCTCTACTATACTTACATAAATTAAAAGAAATTTTCCTTACTTATGCAGTAATTACTATCTATGTCTGATTTAATGTGGATGAAGTTAGGTGTGTACGCTAATCCCACGACCAACGAGGCGACCAAAAATATAAACCTTATTTGAACATTAATTAAATTTATATAGAATATTCTACCTTACGAAAAATAATATGTATGAAATCTTTAAAAGACATGCGAAAGAATTGTAAACCTTTTCTTTGGAGTGGTCTTACTTGTATATCTGTATAAAGTGCCAGTAGACCTATCTAGGTTTGACCCAAGCCAGTCAGTTGTTTGTGGCCACACCTTGACCCTTCGTCACGAATTAGGTAAAGTCTAAAGAAGAGTCGTGATCAGACGTTCAATGTTTAACTTTCTTTGTTAATATATCTAAAATGGCAGTGACATTTTGAAACACTTTTACTTAACCATATAATGATGTTTTCTAATACTGTTTTAGTGACGAATTGGAATTTAATTATAGGCCATAACTTGCCTGGTTTGGTAAGTCGTGTTAATGTTGGTCTGGGCTCCTTTGTAGAATAGACCATCTGCCTTCCTGTGCCAGGCAGCTCGTAAAAGGCGAGCATAGGCTTACCGTCACTAACACCGTGACACCTGACTAGGTGGTAGAGTTTCGCAGCGACTCACCCGGATTGGTACCACCGCCTTACCTATTCCTGCCGCCATAACGTCATGACGTGTTCCGGTTCGGAGGGTAAGGTAGCCGGTTAGTTTGCTTTTGCCCGAGGCCTAACATCCCGGCCTCTGGTTGGCAACGCACCATTACCACATTTGGTGTCTCTAGGCTTTTTTTTAAGATAATAGAAGGCAAACAAGCAGACGGATTTCCTGATGGTAAGAAATTCACGCCGCCTTTGTACATAAAAAGTATTTTTTTTTGACTGGCATATTTTGTTATTTTCTATAGGTTTCCTACATAATACCTATGTTTAAATAAAGAATAACTCTTGCTTACAAAAAAAAACACTTTTTAAAAATCCTTTAAAAAGTGTTTAAACGTAAAAGATTATTCCATCCGTTTTGGCAAAAATTTAAAGATGAACTAAATAATAGTTTAATGACTTATAAAAAGTGCTTTCACGCCAATATCCCTAAGAGGTAGGTACGGAGGCACAATCAGGTCACCCACTATTGGCCGAAAACATTAAGTCCCACAATGTGATAGGTGGCAAGCCTATCGCCAACTGGGCACATATCCAAACCCGAGCAATGTTTTTTTTAATAGGAAATTCGAAAACCAAATTTTTTATTGTTGCCAGACCCACGATTCGAACCCGCGACCTCATGCAGTCAAGTCCAACACCTGAACCGCTAGACCACAGTGGCGACCAGAGTTTAATAACATATTACCTACAATAAGTATATTCATTACTTTTGAAATTGAAATTACTCACACACCTAGTTTACATTCTGACAATAGTGTGTATCATTGTGAAGTGATTCATAAAACGGTACAAGAACTTTTATGGGAGAAATAATTGAGATGTATAGAAGAATAATTGCATACTTCTTAACTCAGTAACGAGAGGAAATACATACAAAAACATTAGTACTAGATCATTAAGAAGTGGTTCCAGTAATCGTCTCTTGTAAATGTTTACTTTTACGAAATGAGAAAATTTTAATTTTAATTGAAAATAATTGTTATATTCGATAATCTCTGACTACTACTTAAGGCACTTGACGTAAAGATACATAATATGTATAAATTTTTGACATTTCTTTTTTAAGTTCTAATATTTTTGATTTAATATTACACATTTTTTTAGAGAAATTAAAAGATCGGGGTAAAAGTGATTTTATAGGTAAATAAAAATGGTTTTGCTATTAGCTTGAATCGCCTCTGTGGTCTAGCGGTGCAAGAGTTGGACTTGACTTCACGTGGACCCGAGTTGAAATCCCAGGTTGGGCAACAAAAAGAAAATCTAGTATTTCTAACTTGTTTTTAAAAAAATGTTGCCCGGGATTGGATATGACGTGCTCAGTTGGCGATAAGCTTGCCACCTATCATTGTGGTACATAGTGTCTTTAGCTAGTCGTGGGTGCCTTGGTTGTTCCTCTGCTTACCTCTTCAGGGATATGGGCGTGAAGATACTCTCTATCTAGAATTACTACAGAAGGTTTAAAGGCTTGAAGATACTTACTTGAAGTTCCATCATAAATTACCGACAGATCACGTGAGCTTCATTTGTAATTAAATTAAATTTTATTGAGGATAAATAGAAACCGAGATTAATGTTAAAAGATAGGACGAACTAAATAATTAATTGCTCCAACCATCGACACCTAGAAAGCACAACTAAGTGTTGAACATATATCAACATTGTCGAGGAAAGTTAACTGTGGTCCAACATGTCGGCTATTAAATCAGTCTCGTCTATTTTTACGCTGGTATTTATTACTGCGATAATAATACAATGACTTGTAATAGCCTCACAAAGTGTGTTTGTATGGACGGTCGTATCCACGATCAGATCACTTGGATTCTATCCGAGGATGGTGTTAAGAGTCTTCAAAGCTGGCGCGTTTTTATGAAAAGAATAATGAATGAATGAAATGAAAACTATCTTATGTGTTAATCCAAGGCACCCTATATGTGTGTGTGCCAAATTTTATAAAACAGTTCAGCAGACAACCAACAAACTTTCGCATTTATAATATAACTCATATCGGTTACGGCGACATGACTTAGGAATTAATGATAATTTATTCGCATCAAAACAGCGGAAAGCAGATTCCAATTTATAACAACATCACCCTTGTAAATTGTAGTTTGCGTTATTAAATATAATTCAAATTTGTTAAGCGCTTGTTTGTTTCCGATTAACTTATATCAAACCTTTCCATCTTGTCCTACGTTAAAAAATAATTATCAAATCTCTTAACAGACACTTTTCAGTCGCATAACCAAACTCAAAAAATCTGCAAACGAAATATATGTCTTTGATTGGACTCAATTAAATACAAAAACAGTGTATTGTAGTTTTATTAAATTGTGAAATTCAGTTTTAGCCTCCTCCGTCGGAGCCTTAAGAGCGGCCAACCCGGCTTCTTTTTCATACAAACGCTCGTACGTGATTATGGCTTTGTAACAGATCGTTCTTTGAAACTTTTGAACCAATTGGTATCTTTTACGCTATACCTATATTTCTATGGTAACAAAAAATCTGAATTTGGAGAAACAATTTCACTATAAACCTCCGAAACTCTGCCTTTTTTCACAATTTTTGCTTGAAATTTAGCCGTTTATAATGAGCTCATAAAATAAACTAAAAAAATATTGTGATAGAAACCTCGCAAATGTAATAGAGATTCTAAATAAAAAATATTTTTTTTACGAACTTTTAAGGATTTTAAAAAAACACGTATTTCCTGGAACGTGTTTTATGAAATTTATTTACACTATTTTTTGTTCAATTTTATCATGTTCTCACTTTTTGAAAATTACCAAATGCAAACCGAGCTCTTAGGCACTAACTTTCTTTTTTCACTGGTCTTCTTTTTCTTACATTGCACTGAATGAAACAACAAGCGTTTCAACCACGCTCGCGTTGATGCCGGGAAGGACCCTCTTAACGTGAAATATTTGCAAATAACTATGTAAACTCGAAATATACTAGGAAAAGCATACTACATAGCTGTAAATGAAAACTCGATTGATCTTCAAATATATTGGATGAACGACATAGATTGTTTAAATGTTCATCGAAATCAATTTACAATTTCTTAGTGTTAAATATATCAACATTCGATTCTCGAGGAAAGTTAACCGTCAGCCATTAAATCAGTCTCGTTTATTTCTATACCTTTATTTATTATTTCAATGGTTAATAAATTTATTTTCTATGGTGTGGCGAGCGTGTGGATTGTGGGGCGATGGTTTCCTGCTCAATCGGCTTCGTTAGCTTGATGTTGATGTTTTGGAGAGAAAATTCTAGAATGGATTTTATGACGCAAAATGTTTTTTTATGGGAATTTTAATATTTGAAATCTGTAGTATTTCCTGGGATCAAAATTTTAAATGTTAGCCACTGGTAAAAATTGGCTATCCTGTCACTATTTTTTTATACCTAAACTATATTTTGTTTGCAGTTTCATTCGCTGATTTGAGTGACTTAGTTCTCTTGCGGATATCCATGTAGTAGTAGTACTATTAGTAGTGTCTTCACGCCCATACCTCGGAAGAGGTAGGCAGTGGCATTACCAGAGCACCCACGATTAGATGAAGACACTAAGTCCCATGACGTTATAAATGGCAAGCCTATTGCCTACCGGGTGTATACCCACTCCCGGCAACGTTATTATTAGAAAATTGAAAATACACATTCTCAATTTTTGTTGCCCGACTTGGGGATCGAATCATGTCGGATTAAAAACTATCCTATACTTTCAGCTCTATTAAAGTACAAATACCAAAAAGTAATATCCAACTAAAGATTTGATAAAATTGATGCGCTAGCATGAAAGTTTTTATAAATGAAATTATATGTACTCGTATTTAAATGTTTCAGTAAACTAGGTGAGTGTAATTAGACAACATTTAGGTTATATTTTTATCTTGTCAATATAAAGTTCTAATGCAAGCCTTAGCCCAGCAACATGTGTATGTAAAGGCGACTTTGCCATAAAATATAATTGTATCAACACCGTCACAGTGGTAAGCGGCGCAGTCACCGGAAAAGGCCCCGACTGTTGAACTTTTAGCCAATAAAGATTCATAACACTGCACTCGCTGCACTGCTTTAATGAAGGCTTTTGTGATTCATGCTATTGTTAATTGGGACAGCCTGTACTTAGTTTTTTTTTCTTGGGTGTTGGTCAACGATACCAATACATAGATGGTGAAATTGTATCAAACGGAAAAAATATTTTTTATTAATTGTTTATTGTTATTCAATTAATTATGTGCCCAGTCGGTAATGGAACCTGAACGTCGTGAATTTTCAGCAACACCGCACTTTGCTAACAAATTCTGTATCACTAAATACTCGTAGTAGGTATAAAACCATCGACCATACATCCCAATAGACGCCGCATGTAAGGCAACCAGTTTCTGTCAACACATAAGTGTAATTGTTTCTATGTAGCTTATTACTTAAAAAGATATGAACAGTATCGACCAGGTTTGGGACCTGTAAAAATTGTCGCGTTATTGTATAAAAAAATAAAAAATAATAATTTAAAAATGACTGTTTGTTCAATTAAATGGCAAGGTAAAGAGCCGCACTTCAATTTACCGAAAAAATGGTAAAACTTTCCGTAGGTTTATCAAAAACAATAACATTCATAATTACATTTTAAATTATTTGATATTTATCGGAGTTCATCATATACTGGTGGGTCATTGTTAGATGCGTGTTTATATCCCTTTCTTACACATGTGATTTGCAAGCTATCACTTTCGTTTGCATACAGCTAGTGATGGACTAATGTGCCAATCTATTTTATCGACATTTTTCTTTATTTACCCTCAATAGGTGCTGTATGTAGGTTTTTATGTATTTTATCGATAAATTTAAACACTGACAGTAACAATAAAAAACTTATTACTCTACGTACTTTTGAGTTGGCTACTGGATAGTTATTCTTTTTTATGTTAGAAGTCAGGGAACAAGCACACGGCTCCCTTCATGGTAACAGATAATAATGGCCTATATATACCATAGACGTTACAGGTGCGTTGCTGTCCTATGGTCGGTAGGTATGTAAGGCCTATTGTGCAAATCTACTGGCTTCCCTACCCTCCGAATAGGAATGTGACACTGTCATTATAGCGACAGGAATGGGTAAAGTGGTGCATAACTACCCAGGGAAGTTGGTGCACACCACTATTACCAGTTATCTTGTTGACAATTACCAGTTTTACCTGTGCTCGCCTCTTACGAGGTGCCTGGCAGAGGGGCAGATGATCTATTTTAGTCAGCAGACCTGGACCATCACTATGGAAAACTGAACTAAACGCGGTAGAGGTCGCTGTTATATGTCATTGATTAACTCATAAAGTTTTGAGCCGATTTTAATGAACTCTTTCAAGTGCATTAGGTGATTATCTGGGTGATATAAATTCAACACTGGTTCCGATAGGCGATGTTGCGTTCAGTATGCCATAAAACTTTCAAAGGGCTAAGACATTTTTAAAACTCAGTATTTTGACGACATTCTGTAGTTCAGGTCAGAATTATTCGAATGAATAAAAACAATTCAATTTGATTAGTATGTCATTTATATATGTTTTGCCAGATAATAAAATAAAAAAATCTAATTTGGTTTAGATAAACCAGACGAGAGAATTAGTTTCCGAATTCCAAATTCCAAATAAAGTGTATTAAATCTCAATATTTTGCAGAAGATTGTTTTATACACTTTACGCCACTGATGCTTCATGACAATGCTAGACTACGTATTGCACAACAGACGACTTCTCAATTAGAAGAGCATCAATTGGAATGTAAAAAGCATCCAACAGATTATTATTTTTTCAAATTTGAATAACGATTACCAAAAGAAAATAATCAATTTCGAGGGGACAGTCCAAACCACGTTCAAAGATTTTATTTATTCCCGTTCGAATGGTTTTTTAGTAGAGGGATCAATGAATTGCCTATGAGATGGCAAATATGTATAGGAAAGAATGGTTCATGCTTTGATTAAATAAATATATTACATTAAATATATTCGACTTAATTTCCTCCCCTACATAACGCCAATATTTCAGATGTAAGGACCTAATATATTCAAGTACGGATATTACTCTCAACCGCAAAAATGTGTGACCTTGAGATGTTTAGTTGCATAGCTGAATAGAAATAGAAATGCTGAATTCATTCTCCGACGTTCTTTAAAGAATATTAACTCCGACCGTCTGGCTGAAGATTTATCTGCCATTGACTGGTCTCCCGTATATGAGGCTTGTGAC
>NJDD01003865.1:222407-278287 GCA_002245505.1 Calephelis nemesis | reverse complement strand
ATTAGAGATAAGCTCGCCTTTTGTGCATTTTTACCTTCTCGTGTATTTTGTGTATTTTTGTTTTTTTTGTGTGCAATAAAGTGTTAAATAAATAAATAAATAAATAAATAGCTGCGATGTGACGTGCAATAACAAAATGCGATATAATCTCTTATAATGTCGCACTTTATAAAATAAATATAAGCATATCGATAAAATATATTGTTCGTATTAAATATGTTTCATCCCTAATATTACGTATCTGTTTATGAATATGACGTGTTGTCATTGCAAGGGCCAATAAGAAAGCAGTGTCTCACTTCCCCGCACCTCAGCTATTTGCCAGAATTGTTTCAAAGCAAAATTATAAAGAATAGGCGTCTATTGTGATGTGTGGTCGATGTATAAAACAAAGTCGCGTTCTCTGTCCCTATGTCCCTTTGTATGCTTAAATCTTTTAAACTACGCAACGGATTTAGATGCGGTTCTTTGTAATAAGTAAATTGTTTAAAGAGGAAGGTTTATATGTATATTTTATACCCGTGCAATGCCGGGGCGGGCTGCTAGTAAATTATAAGCCTAGCTAAAACACTTCCGTTTTAAATATTATGTTTATTCTTTTGTAAATTTGAATAACGTAGACCTATAAATATATTTTTGGGTGAAGTTTATACAAATAAAGTAATATATTCTCGTATGTTACAAAAGCAAAACCTGAGCTAGCTAAGAATAGGTATTATTAAGACTAAATTACTTCAGCGCAGTAAAACTGCAGAAACCGCATTCGGTAACAATAAATAAATCATCCACATACACAAAAATAAAGTATTTTCTTTGATTTTCCTGTTGATTCCATTAGCAGATTCAGATTGAGTGGCAATTAATTATTTAGTATGATATTGGAAGGAAAACAAGCAGACGGATTTCCTGATGGTAATATTCACGCCGCCTAGACACATCAAAGATGGTAATGGTGCGTTGCCAACCTGAGGCCGGGATGTTAGGCCTCTAGCAAAAGTAAGTTTACCGGCTACCTTATCCTCCGAACTGGAACACGTCAACGGCAAGCATAACGTCATATGGCGGTAGGAATAGGTAAGACGGTGATGGTACCAATCCGGGGAGTCGCTGCGCTGCTACCACCTAGTAGGATGTCATGGTGTTGGTGACGGTAAGCCTTTGCTCGCATTTTACGAGCTGCTTGACAGGAAGGAAGATGGTCTATTATGCAAAGGAGTCCGGACCAACACGGGCATTCTCCTTTCCCCTAAACTCTTCAACACTATCATCATTCTAGCGTCAATCCTGGTTGTTCCTGAAATCAAAGCATGTTAATAGTGCGCGCCTTGATAACTACACATACTTTTTTCCACGACGTCTAGCCAACGTCTGTTAGGTCGGCCTTTTTTATGGGGTTTTATTGGTATTATCATAGTAATTGTAGGTTGCTGGTTAACGCAAAACGTGACCGTACCACTTTATTTGGGCAAAAGCTTCACGGTTTAAATTAAAAAAAAAACTTCAATCTATATAAATTAATCTTTTTTTTTGGTCGCGCCTTGTTATACCATAACTTGAGAATGACTTTACTGATTTCGTTAATTTTTTTATTGACCATAGGCTTGCCACCTATCACATTATGGGACTTAGTGTCATCTATTAGATTAGTTGCTAGGTAAGTACTGTTATTTTTAAATAACTAACAAAAATATCTTAGCAAAAAAATCTGCAAGGCCGGCCTACCTTTACCTGTAGATAGGTTACTAAGATCCGCCGTAAGTTTAGTTTAATTGTTCGGAGTATTCGGCATCGAAAGACTATTAATACTACAAACGCGTTAATGTGTGTATGTTTGTTGACATCGAAATAATACTACTTATTCCGCTTTAACATTAGTTATCGCAACTATCGTGCTCCGCAGGTTAGGAGACTTAACGCTCCAGCCTTGAATAAGCAAATCATCATTACCTCTTGTAGCGTTTATAGGCGACGTGTATTTGTTACCGTCAAAGATACGTTTAGTTGAACACATACATTAAAAGACTCTGCGTGAAGGCGCGGATAATACCTTTTTTTTTTCTTTCGTGGGGAAATCCATCATGGATACCCGCCGCTTTCTGGGGAAGTGGCGGGTTATGTCAGACTCCTACTGACTAAAACCCCACGGTGTCCACCCCTTCGCCAGGTACGCGATCTCCATCAGGCGGCCCCACTCAACAGGGGGCCGCAAACCGTCTGAAGTGGTGCACAGGGACACAGCGTGCACCACGTCGGGGGTTCCAGTGGCGACAGGCACTCCCGTACCTGCCGCAACCCCATCTCGACCAGGCGGGCTAGATGGAACGCCCGCCCCCCTCCTCCGCAGGCCTGGAAGCCGCCAACCCTCGCGGGCCCAAGGGCCCACCACCCTGTATGCGCTCCTCGTGTCCCCTCTTGGACAGAGAGGGGTACTGAGGAGCGCCCTCCCTGGTCCGTATTGGTTTCACCGGGGTCCCGGCTCGACCCCAGTTACTCAGCCCCCCGCCACGACAAGGCTCGGACCCTCGGGGGGGCGCGGATAATACCTGGTTTATACCAATCTATACTTCTATACTAATATTATAAAAGGGAAATGTTTGATTTTTTGTTTATTTGAAATGAATAGGCTCCGAAACTACTGGACCGATTTCCAAAATTCTTTCACCCCTAGAATGCTACATTATCCCTGATCCATTGTTTTATCAAAATCGGTGCAGTAAAAGCCGAGTTACGCAGGCGAAGCAGCGTGAAACTGCTAGTATTATATATTATGCGAAAGTCTGTTTGTACTTTTTTTACGATGTTCTGTTCTATTTTTTGTAGAATATAAAATTTTCAACGTCGTCATCAGGTGTGAAGCCCAGATGATGGTACGAAAAGTCAGACCGGTTTGTTAGTTTTAAATAGAAAGTGTGTAAAAGTACAAATGCTATTTCAAACAGAATGTATAAGTCTCAGGAAATGTGTGAAAATGTATGAAGTTGTGGACTCGATGAAAATCTGTTTTATCAGCAGAGTATCTTTTTTTATATCTTGCTGATATTCTGTATACAGATGGACTTTTACTGTTTTAGTATTTACATACCCTAGGAATTTTCACTGGGATCCAACGTCTTACTTTTTCTTGCCGCCGAATGGAGTGTCATATTCTGGTCTTGAGGGAAGTTTAACTAGTAGTGTTGGGACAGCTACGCATCTGAACCATCTATGGTGTCTATCGGCCACTTTTATTTTTCCATTAGGAGAGCCGTGTGCTTATTCGCTGACCTCACACCTACAAAAAAAAAACAGTTTCTTATGTTTATCCTTTTCTTGTATTTCATCACTTTTGTTTGTGGAGCTAGTAATGAAGCTGGTAAAGCCTTCTATCTGATATCTAAACGAGTCCCAACGAGTTGAACCACTTAAATTTACGGGTTACGCCGCGATAAATGTCTAGTCGATTTTAAAACTCTCACATTAAAGTAAAACAAATCAATGTACAGGGAAGTGGAAGGCAAGCGACCGCGGCATCCTCATTACACAACCGCCGAAGGTAATGCAGCAATTAGTATGAAAATCTTTCGTCTCGCTCCGAGAGTTGTTACGTTGTGCTGAATAACTGGACTGCTTTGGACGGGTTCTGTCAGTTTTGTGGATAGTTTTGAAAGTCAAAGGTTGACGAGATTAGCCAATGGCTAACGGATGAAGTCACCTGATGATTACGCGGTTTCTATGAGCCTTGGATCTTTTTATGATATTGGAAGGCTGACAAGCAGACGGATTGCCTGATGGCAAGAAATTCACGCCGCCTAGAGATACCAAGGGTGGTATTGTTGCGCTGCCAACCTGAGGCCGGGATGTTAGGCCTCGAGAAAAAGTAAATTTACCGGCTACCTTACTCTGCAAACCGGAACACGACATATTATGACGTTACTAGTTCGTCAATTTAATATGACTGCGTTTTAAATTCAAGTCCACTGGTTAATCCTCCGTCATGGAACACTACGATAGCAAGCGCTTACGCTATGGCAGAAAGAATTGGTAAGACAGTGCTACCAATCCTGAGGAGCTGCTGTAGAGCACTTAACTACCTTATAATGATTTTTAACACCATCGAGAAATAAAGATGGTCGTACTTTTTTATTTTAGTGTCTGTATTGAGTGAAATTAGTCAATTTGGTTCTAAAGTGCACAAATAAACGTAAGTATTGTGGCACTTGGCACACACTCACTGCCTACCCCACAAGGAACTTGTTTTAAAAATATGTGTATTGGCTGATGTATTATAAAGAAATGTTCTAAGATAAGGATAACAACATACACATAAAATAGATAAGAAATACAAGGAATTTGGAAAAGTAATCAAACCTCGGATATTCCTTGCGTCAATATCAATAAAGCGGGCACTTAACCTGGGCGTACCAGGAAATAGATAGTAGCGCCCTTCGACAGTCAACTTCGGAAAAGCCGACCAATTCAAATATTGCTTCGTGTTGTTTTTTTATGACATTATCTGGTCTATAAGTGAGGTTCCCAAACCTTATTACTGGGACTCTGGCACTCTTTTAACGGCATCAACTATAATATATACGTATTCTCAGACTTCATTATTGAGAACCTTGAATTCAAATTCAATTATATTTGTCCGCGTGAATCTATACAAAGTTTTTTGTGACGTGTCTATATAATTCTAAAAACTACCACCCGATCGAAATGGTCTCTATTTTTCCAAAACCTTATTACGTTGACGGGAACTCTATTACAGATGTAGGGCGGGAAGAACCCCTAATTTTATTACTGCGACTTTCTATAACGTAATTTTTATAATACTAGTCGGGTTTATAACAGTCAACACGTGGGGTTCCCAAACTTTATTACTATCTACAATTCTTTTTCTGGCATTACATATTCTTTTTTCTCCTTTTCCTTGATGAATAATGTAGTTGTAATTTACTGGACATAGTTTTAACAATTACCATAATCTAAAACATTGATCAGGATTCTCAAGAAAAAAGTATTTTTTTTATTTCTAGAATGTCGTTAACGTAATCGTATCTTTTGTTCTGGGGATAAAGCTGTTTGTGATTGAGGCAGATAATTTACCAGATGGTAATCCCCATCACCCCAGACCTTGTGTCTTCAAGTGACTTGGCATGTGCGTCCTCCTTCTGTCAGGCTACTTGCTTTAATTGCAAAAATGTAAGTATAAGTATCTTGACGCCCATATCCCCGAAGAGGTGGGCAGAAGCACAACCAGGGCCCACGACTAGCCGAAGACACTAAGTCCCACAATGTGCAAGCCTATCGCCAACCGGGCACATATCCAATCCCTTGCAACATTTTTATTGAAAAATTGAGAAAACCCAATTTTCTTTTTGTTGCCCGAACCGGGATTCGAACCCGAAACCTCATGCAGTCAAGTCTAACAACTGGGCCGCTAGACCATAGAGGCGATTGCAAGTGTAGAATAAGTGAAAATGATGATAATCATTTCTGAATGCAGGCGTCGTGTTAATATCCCAAGAACCGGACCGAACATGGCGTTCAGCGGATGTCCGGCCCTTGCAATAACTATAAACTGATTCACCGAATGTATCATACATTCAACTCTGCTTTTGCATAATATGTCTGCATTTTTTTTCACACTTATGAACTAGATATTGAATGCGGATGGGTATATCCGAATTAAGTTAAAATTATTAAACTCTCGTATCCATTGCAAAAAAAAAGGTTTGGTATGGCAAAAAAGTATCTTTACGTCCATATCCTCTAAGGTGTAGGCAGAGGTGGAACCAGGATCTTAGTCTCGACGATACTAAGTCCCACAATGTGGCAAGCCTTTGAGAGAAAGACTTGACATTATGAGCCCCGGGTTCGATTCCCGGGTCGGGCAACAAAAAGAAAATGTGCTGTTTCCAATTTTCTAATAAAAAAAAATGTTGCTCGGGATTGTAGGTATATGTGCCCGTTTGGCGGTAGACTTGCCACCTATCACATTGTGGGACTTAGTTGTGCCTCTGCCTACATCTTCGCGGATATGGGCGTGAAGATACGTCGTATGCATACTCGGTAGCACAGAGAATAGGTTGTTATGTTTCGGAAAACAAACTGAACGAGCGGAACGAAGCTAGCCGGGACAGGTAGTGAGAATATAATAATAAGAAGTCTTATTACCACGAATGAAGCTTAATCAGATATTTTAATTAAACTTTCCCATTGACATTCAAGTAACGTGAATCCAAAAATGAGTGAACTAGCGGCACTGTCGAGTACCGTTGAAACTGTTTGAGAAATAATTTATATGATTTTTTATCTAATTAGTGTTTAAGATGCATTGTAAATTTATCTCAGAAGCGTGCTTCAGCGTGGGAAGTGGAATGAACATTATATGTTAATTTTATGTTATAATTATGTTGTAATTAGATTTGATTTATATTATAAATCAAGTCTACTGTAAAATAATATTAATTGCTTGATTTTTATGTGTTTTTTTCTAATATAAAAAAATTCTCGTTCCACGAAGTGCGTGATTGAACTTCTCCGTAACGGCTCGACCGATTTTCGTGATATTTTGTGAGCATATTGACGTCTAGTTTTCATACTTTTTAGTGATAAGGATGACTCACTCCAATTTTTTAAAACTACATTAAATAGAGCAGAACAACTTTTGCCGGGTCAGCTAGTAATAATATAAAAATGCGTTGACATTTCGATCGGGTGTTAGCCGAAGATAGTGTCAAGAGTCTCCAAAACCAGCGTGTTTGTATAAAAAGGGTTATGAATGTGGAGGAATCAAGTCTATTTTGTCAGGACCATGAAGTTTGGAACTCGATAATATCTGCTTGGCGCGATGATATGTATGTATGTATGTATGTATGTAATATAAAAATGCGGAAGTTATTTCTTTGAATTTGATAAATTTATATTGTAATTTTAACGAGTTCTCTGTGTTTTTTGCGCTTGTGTGCTATAAATGTTTCCAGACACATTATCCTTGTTGAGATTGACATTAAAAAGCCTAGAAAGTTCGAAAATTATTAACCAACTTCAAAAAGGAATTTCTCAAATTGACTGTTTTTTAAAGTTTTTTTTGTATGTTATGCGATTACTTGGTTTGTAGCTAAACGACGTTTTTTTATTAAGATAGGTTATGATAGGTCAAAATTTACGTTGTACCATTTGGGAATTATTAGCATTTATCTTAAAGAAAACGAATATCGCGATTTGATAATGTAATATAATATTTAAAGTCGGTTTTTGCAGTTTTAGTGCTTAATTAGGATCGTTATAAATTTGCACATTGGGCCTGACATCCCAGTTATGGACAACAACACACATACAACATCTTTGGTGTCTATAAACCCAATTTGTCTTTTGTCAGAAGTCTGTGTTATTCGCTGTCATTGTCACTAAAATCTTTAGCTATAATATAAAAAAATTAGAACTTCCTTCTTTTTTGAAAGTGGTTAAAAAGGTCACAGTGATCACGTTAGGTCGACCACTTTCTTCCGTGACTTACCGTTTCCATGAGGTATTGTGAGGTAACGTAATTTCCTTTTGTGGTAATTACTTTTTGTTTCCTAGTAATTAGTAGCAGGTCGTGATATGGGTGTATTACTTAACTATGGTTTAATATATTCTCACAATTATCCTCTCTTTATGATGGGAGCTCTCTTTTCTCCAAATTGCCAAGCTCGTACAAGCTAAAGCTTGTGTAAATTGGTCTCTTATTTTATAACCGAGTACAAAAAAAAAACAAGGAGATTATCAATTCGGTCCGTATTTTTTTATGTATGTACACCGATTTCTCCGAGGTTTCTGAACTGATTCACGTATTTTTTTTTTGTTTGATGCGAAATGGTTTCGAATTGGTCCCATAAAAAAATTATTCAAGTAGGCCCATTAGTTTTTATTTTATGAGCATTTTTTACTTATTTCCACCTATCCTGGTGTTTATTTTTATTAAATTTAATAATATCAGCAAGAAACTAAAAAGTATTAAATAAAAATAACTACGTTAATTAAAACTGACTTCAAAACCAACAAGTACAAAATAGTTAAGATTTAAAATCAATTATATACTACCTATTACTACTTACTAATAAGTTTGAAGTCGGTGCCAATCCAATCAAAATTTAATAGTTACTTATTATATTATGTAATTATTAGTTTAAGGCTTGGCACCGCCTTCATACCTATTAGTTAATAGTTCGTGTAAGTAATAGGTAGTATATAATTAATATTAAATCTTTACTATTTTGTACTTTTTAGTTATGAAGTCGGTTTTAATTAATGTAGTTATTTATATCTCAAGTTAAAGTGGAAAATGATCCTTGCGTAACGTATAACGCACACATTATGTCGACCATGTGTTTTGAATTGGTGTATATTGTTAGTTTGTAAAATCTTCACAACAGCAACATGAAATAGTTGAAGATTTCAGCCCAAGGTCATGATGATAACGTTATATTAAACATAATTGTCCAACATATATAGGGGAATAGAAGAGAAATAAAACATTTTAATTTTTCTCCATACAATCTCGGGCAACACGAAGTTCGTTGGAATGACTAGTATATTAAAAATCCTACTCTAATCCAAAATCAATGCAGTAGGACGACTTTTTTCCACCTCGTATATTCAGGTCCTATGAGGAGAGAAGACCATCTGCCATGCAGCTTGTAAGAGGCGAACACTGGTTAAAATGTAGGTCATCCCTAATAAGACCAATAATGGTAGAGTTCTGCCCAGCAACTTACCCGGGTAATCTACTATCTTACTTATTCCTTTCCCCATTATGTGTTTGTCATGTTTCGGCCCAGATGATAGCCGGTAGACTTGCACAATTAGCCTAGCATCCTGGCCATAGGACAGAAACACACCTACAACATCTATGGTGTTTATAGGCTTCGTTTATTTCTTGCTATCGAGATAGCCGTTTTTATGATACTAGAAGGCAAATAAGCAGACGGATTTCCTGAGAGTAATAAATTCACGGCGCCTAGAGACACCATAGGTGGTAATGGTGCGTTGCCAACCTGAAGCCGGGATGAGAAGTTTCGACGAACCTTACCTACCTTACCCTCCGAACCGGAACACGTCTAAGTACTGACGTTATGGCGGCAGGAATAGGCAAGGCGGTGGTACCAGTCCGGGCGAGTCGCTGCGAAACCTAGTCAGATGTCACGGTGTCAGAGACGGTAAGCCAATGCTCGCATTTTACGAGCTGCCTGGCAGGAAGGCAGATGGTCTGTTCTCCAAAGGGGCCCGGGAACACGTTTGCTTGTACGCTGACCTCTCACATGAAAAAAATACATCATTTTAATATAATTTGTGTTAATATAATTTCCCTGTGTAGTATTACTTTTTATTTCCTTATATTTAGGTAACTAAAACATGTCGTGGTAAGGGTACATTACTCAACTGCTATGGTTTTAAATCTAATGAATTCTCATTTGTTCTTATTTCGTAACGTTTTTAATTTATGCAAATAATGGACATAAAATACTGTTGTTTTATTATGTAGTAGGTTAACTTTCGAAGGTAATAAATGTGTAATACATAATTTTGTATGTAACAGTAATAAGTTGGCAGAGGTAATATAACATAATGTTGGTAAGATAAAAAAAACATGTAGCAAAAAAGCAGACCTCAGCGACGGGGTCTAGCAGCGTCGGACTTGACTTCCTTAGTTGAGGCGGGTTTTATCCCCAGGTCGGGCAAACATAAACGTTGCCCGAAATTGGAAATGTGTTCGGTTGGCGATAAACTAGCCACCGAACACATTGTGGAATTAGCGTCTTCGGCTAGTCGTGGGCTAGGTACCTGGTTGTGCCTCTTCCTACTCCTTCGGGGACATGGACGTAAATATACCTATACATATAAAATAATTTAATCACAATAAACTGCAATAACTACATTGATTTTAATAACAACGTATCTTTATTTTTAACGTATTTTTTTTGGGATATGAGAGGGCTAACAAGCAGATGGAATTCCTGACGGTAAGAAAATCACGCCGCCTAAAGACACCAAAAGTGGTAATGGTGCGTTGCCAACCTGAAGCCAGGATGTTAGGCTAGAGCAAAAGTAAGTTTACCGGCTACCTTACCCTCCTAACCGGAACACGTCATGGATTTGATGGTGGCAGGAATAGGTCAGGCGGTGGTATCAACTTTGGTGAGTCGCTGCGAAACTCTACCACCTTGTCAGATGTCACGGTATTAGTGACGGTAAGCTTATGCTCGCCTTATACGAGCTGCCCGGCAGGAAGGCAGATGGTCTATTCTGCAAAGGAGCCCGGACTTACACGAACAATCTGGTTGTATTGGTTATTGTCAGGAGAAGTATCTTATGAAGAGAAAATCCGGGAAAATTGTAGGGAAAGTGAGAAAAACAACTTTTCCACCTTAACAAACGGTAAAATACTCATAGAAATAAAAGTAAAGAGTGGCTAGTATATAGTAAATAAACGACTATGCTATGCTATTACTTTTTTAAGTACACATAAATATGGAGGTAGTATAAATATTGTGGTTTATTAGATAGGCGAATAGGAAATATCAAATTTTATGAGAAAAATAAAGCCTAATATTATAACTTCCTAATCATATCAATACTTTCTATATAACAGAGTGGAGATGAAAGTCAATATTGGAGGGTGATTTACCCTTTTTAATTAGGTGCTTCAAAAAGAAGGAGCATTTCAATTCGTCTACACGTTTTTATGTTTGTCTGTTTCTTCCGCGATCATTCAACCAATGAGGAATGGTTCTTTATTGTTACTCTTCGAAAGATTTTATTATGAAGTAAGTATCTTCAAGTCCATATCCCCGAAGGAGTAGGCAGAGGCACAACCAGGGCACCCACGACTAGCGAAAGACACAAGTCCCACAATGTGATAGGTGGTAAGCCTATCACCAACCGGGCACATACCCAATCCCGAGCAACATTTTTTTTATTAGGAAATTGGAAATACCACAATTTCGTTATGTTGCCCGACCCGGGATTCAAACCCGGGACCTCGTGTAGTCAAGTCCAACACTTGATCACAGGCATTTATTATGAGGTAATCGTACTAATAACATTAATGCGAAAGTTTCTATATATTTTTTTGTTAGTAACGTCTTTACGCAGAGACTGCTAAACCGATTTTCATGAGATTTTAATTAATACATAAGATAGTTTTTATCCTGAAAAAAGGTCCTGAGCGACCATTAACCACGAGGTCATTGCCGCAGCAACAGTTTGTCTCATATAAATTTAGTAATAAATGCGAAAGTCAGTGTGTTGCTCTTTCACGGTCAAACTGTGGAACCGATTTTGATGCAATTTGATAATTCATAGTTTTTTTGGATCTAGATGACTCGCTAATGAAATTTAAGTCGTTTTTTTTCAAGTTTTACGATGCTAAAAGCATTTCTTTTAATTTAAAAAAATGATTGTTTAAACCTAATTTAAAAAAGGAGCAGGTTCTTAATTCGAATGTTTTTATGTTTGGTATGTTCTTTATGCTATTACTCAGATCGATAGCCAACTTATTTAGATGATTTTTTTAGAAAGGTAATGATTCCGAAGGCAATGCCACATTAATTTTGTCATTATTCATTAAGAGGTTTTTAATTTTGAGTTATACATAATGAGTAATAACGCATATATTTTTGTTTATGTCGACGACCTCAACATTATGTAGATAAAATTCATTGGGACCATTTCGAAATCGTTTGCTGTCTTTCGAAAAATAATAATCAAATTGAGACTTGGTACCTTATGTTTTTTGGAGTTAGTTGCAGTCGTTTTTCAAGCGCAGTGCGCTTGATTATTGTCTCAAGGGATGTTTATGTAATATTGTCGACTATATCATTATTTTTTTAAATTACTCAATAAAAAATTGAACGCGTTAAATGTATATAAGGAAGTGGATTTGACAGTTATCACCGCCTTAATAATGAAAATAAATGGCTTTAATTAATATCATTAATAAAACGCGTAATTCTAAATTTGTGGGTTTGTAATTCATTTTTTATGGGTTAAATTAATGACGTCCCTTTGAAGGTAATGACGAGTTGTGTAATAAAGTTATTACATTTAATAATACGCCTCGTAACGGATAACTGATGGCTTAGTTAAGGCGATAGTGTAGCGCGTATATGTCTGGAATAAAAAAAAAAAGATAACAAGTTGTTACATAGTTTTGAAACGGTTCGTCGGGTTTGGTATCTGTGCCTGCCACTAGTACGTCAATGCTCACTATAGTCATGTTCCCGTTAGGGCAGCCAGAAAAAAATCTTACACAAATCAACACATATCTGCTTTAAATTTGATGTTTAACCTGTAACTTTTCTGAATGTAGTATTTTCGCCTTTACATATGATCTAACATTTTTTAATGAAATGAAAATAGTCTGTTTAAGTAATTGTGACCTGATTTAAAAAAAGAATGTTCTCAATCCAACTGCATTTTTTAAATTTTTTACGAGACTACTCGGCCAGCTTTACTCGGCCAACAGTTACCTACATATATTGAAGATTTATTTTTTAAAATAGGTAGGAAAACGTCATAAAATCGCGACGGTTCCTAATAAAATAGTTAAGTATGTTTTTGCAGTTTCTTTGTCATATTTTTTGCTATTTGTTAGAAGTTGATACATTATCATACCAGCATATTCCAACACAACGAATTGTTACTAAGAAAAATTTCTTTAAATGGCTGTTATGTTAACTTCACGGCTCTGTACTATCTTTTTAAAACCTTAGGCGAGTCATCGGGTTTGATTTAATCTTATCAATGAATGTCGGCTCTACTTTAATTACAGTTTTTTGTTTTATTTATACAGAAGTTGTGTTATTAGTGTAAATAGAATTAACGTGGCTCTGCCTTGGGGCTTGGGAAAGTATTTTTTTTTACTAGCGAGTGCCTGTTACTTGACAGCGTTCTCCTGTCTTAGCTATGAACCCAGACTTTTAAAAATAATAATACAGACGTTTTCCTGTCTTAACTATGAATGTTGATGTTCCGCCAAACTTATATATTTTATTCTGTTATAAAAACCTTCTCCTGGCAATTATTAACATAACAAAAAATGGGATAAGACCGCTTTTGTGTCCTTCTGTGTCCGCCACCTTAACTCAAATGTTACAAGTAAAAGAGTGTCTACTTTTTATAACTTTTGATGTTTAATACAAGTGCATTCATTCATTTATCCATTCGTTCATAAAAAAAGTGTTCAATGTCGCGCGTGATGCGGTAGACTAAGAGAATAGAGATTCGTTTAATATATTGAGGATGTGGATGATTTACATATTTACATTTCTAATAAGTAGTTTATATTTCGTTACTAGCTGAGCCTGCGACTTCGTCCGTTTGGAATTTAACTCAAAACTTATTTAGTTAATTTAGAACTTTGCTAAATAAAATTAGCCCAAGTTAAATAGCCCAAGAGGAGTCTTATTACATCAGCCACCTGCCAGTGAAAATCCTGTCAAAGAGATTATCCAGAATAAGCAGATAGACAAAAACTGTTAAAAATGTTGTTTTGGTAGGAATATGTACCGTATAAACATGTATTAAAAAGCTGTGATTTAAATATTACAAACAGAAGCTTAAATTTTATTTATTTGTATCAGTTAATAGTTTATGCAACATTACTTGCGAAATTAGCCTAAAGCCCAAGCCGAAAGATAGCGCACACCTATAACATCTATGGTGTCTATAGACGCTGGTTATCATTTATCGTCAGGAGAGACGTGCTTATTTGCTATAAAAATATAAAAGGGAGATTGAGGATAGTTTTTACATTAAATGTTATGAAAATCATCACAATGAATTCATTCATTCGTTCGTAACATTGCTCAACGATATTTGTTGATTAATCTCGTAACGTGTGAAACATCTAATTGGTGTTAGATATTGTATTCAAACATTCGGCTCGGAAGTGCATTAGCAGTCAAATATTCGTATTTGAAGGTGATGACCGATAGCGGTACTGACGAGGAACCGGTTTTGAAGTTAACAAAAATTGGAGTTTATAAAGTTTGGGAGGCAGTGAATGATTATCATTATTTTTGCAATTTACTTATGATCCACAAATTCGTCAGTCAAAATATTAAAGCAATGGTATTCAACTAGTGGCCACAAATACGTATGTGTTTTTTCAACTCGTTGGTCGAATGGCTAGCGTACACGCCTAACGACATCGAACAACTGCTAGCCTTGGTTTCGATTCCCGACGGGGGCAGGCATTTTTGTAATGAACATTTAAATGTCTGCATTTCCGAGTCTGGGTGTTTATTAAATTTATTCTGGTATATATTTTATTTCTATGTATTAGAATCGTTGACTAACACCCATAACTCAAGCTTATTATTTGCTTACTTTGGGGTTAGATTCAACTTGTGTAACTTGTCCAAGGATATTTATTTAAATCCTTATTCACATGGACCGTACAAGTGGTAGTTGTGCGCGTCGATATTTTAATAAACTACCTCCGGATCGGAATCGCGACCACACAGTGAGAAGATCCGGCGAAAGAAACTCAGCGGGCTTGTCTTTTTTCAATACCAATAGTAACAGTATAAATTAGATAACTAATTTTAATTTAAGTAAAAAGTATGACAAATTACATTACAAATTGCAGTGAGAGATTGAAACCTTTATCCCCTAAACATGTTCGACTTCCAAATACTCGTCATAGCCTTTCTTACATAATTTTGCTTTTATACATATAATATAATCTTATTTAAATGAGTTTATTTAAATATATCGCCTCTGTAGTCTATCGGTTCAGTTGTTGGGCTTGATGGCACGAGGTCCCGGGTTTGAAGCCCGGGTCGGGCAACAAAAATAAAATTGGGTTTTTTTAATTTTCTTATAAAAAAAACCGTTGCTCGACATTGGATATTATGTTCCCGGCTGTCGAAAGGCTTGCCACCTATCACATTGTGGGACTTAGTGTTTTCGACTAGTCGTGGGTTGTGGTTGTGCCTCTGCCTACCTCTTCGAAGATATGGGCGTGAAGATACTTTTTCTATTTAAATGTATTCATATGATTCGATTTAGAAAAGTTAAGTTACTATTTTGAATCGACCTACCAACTACATACAACCGCCGACAACTGAACACGTGCTTATGTCCAACAATTGATCGAATTTCTTTGCCACTATCGCCCTCACATAGAGACGTCAATTAACATTTTATGTATCCTTAAGTCCCAATTTTGTATTAAAAATGTCGACTTAATAACTGATTAAAAAATAGTTGACGTTACTATGCGGTCATTAAACACTTAAATTATTTGTTTCGTTTAAAATAAACGAGCGAAATTCAAAATTTACATTTTGGATAAAATGCAAATAAGATTTTTTGTTTGATCTTTAAAATTTAAAGTTACAATATAATACCTGCAATATATTACCTCCAGGATATATGGTAGACCTTGAGGTGGGTTTAATTTTGTATAATGTCCAAATATTGCCCTAGCAAGCTATACACGTACTGTTAAGCTCATAAGTGTTTAGCAGCAATTAATCCACTTTTTGACGAAGGCAACTTAGGTAGGTGTGTAAACTTTCTTTATAAGAACGGAGTACTAAGGAACAGACAGCTTTTTTCATGGTAAGAAATAAGATTCCAACACAGACACCAATGTTGGTAAAGAAGCATTAGCTGACCTGAGGCTGCAGTGTTAAATGTAGCCTCTTACATGAATAATTTAACAAAGTACTTTCATCGGAACATTACAGTGGCGAACACAATATTAAGTCCGAAATACGTAAGGTTGTAGCACCAATTTGGCCAAATCGTCGCAAAACTCTTACCATCTTATTATAGTTACGATGTTAGTTACAAATGAACCGACACTTTCCTCTTACGAATTGCTTGTAAGGGAAGCAGAAAGGAAATTAATTAGAACTACTGTTTACTTTGAGTATTTTTGATCTTATTGCCTAGGAAGTGGGACGCTATAACACTGGTTGCGTTTAGTTTAAAATCAAAATTTCAGGTTGACAACGCACCAACAATATCTTTGAATATTTATTGAATAATATAACCTGTATATCGTACCAACAGGAAATTCTTCTGATTTTTTGCTTTCACCCTTCTAAAAAGAATTACAGTTCAAAGTCTACATACATTGAAAGTCGCAATTCATATAGTTCAACAAGTATATTTTAAACACTTTTTGCTGTGATTGTACATTTAATAAATTATGAATAAATTAGTGACGCTATATGATTCCCCTATTTTTGTGATATTCGTTATAAAGAGATACGCGCATAATATTATCAATCTGACATGAATGTCTGGCTAAAATTCAGCTTAAGTGATTTTTGATTTTTGGAGCTTGTAATAAGTTGTGCCTACTTTATGAGCTAACTTTAGCCGATTTGAACGATACTGTTTTGACACATATCAAACACCGATCGCTCATAACAAGGAATTTTTGGTTCGAATAAATATTGCCTAACTCATTAATTTATTAGTAAACTAGCTGCCCGCCCTCGCTTCGCTTCGGTTATTCAAGAATAAAAATCCTACTAATATTATAAATGCGAAAGTTTGGCGCGCATGTTTTTGCTACCCTTTAACGATATTTAATTTTGCGCCCGGAGTTTTTAACTTTTTGATAACTCATTAGTTGTTATTTTTTTTCTGATAGTGTGAAAGGCAATTTTGATCTAAATTACACGCATAACGTATCTAACAGATTTATTTCATTAAGAGTTCATACTGTATTGTTAAAAATATGTTCTAAAGTAACCCTTCATTTTACTGTTTTAAGTAAACGCATAAAACGGTTATTGTGGGTTATTCTTTAAAGATAGACATATACCACCTGTTACTTTTTTTGAGATCTATCGAAGAGGAAAGATCCTACCATACATTGTTTTGTTAAAACTTAAAAGGTTTTTGCAGCGTTTTCGAGGAAAGCTCCCGATCGGCTTACTTTTTGCCGACATATTGAACTACTAATATCGTTGGTTTGTACAAAACATAAACTTACTATACACTAAAACCTTCCTGAAGAATTGTTCTATCTATGGTTGAAAACCGAATGAAAATCCGTTCAGTACTTTTCGAGTAAATCGTGAACAGACAGACAGACGCGGCGGGAGACTTTGTTTTATAATACGAGTATGTATTGATATTACAAAACTTAGTACTAACTTACAAAATTGAATTAGGTATATACTAATTATTAATTAATCTATACGAAGCTTGGACTTATCGAACAGAATTGTCAAAGCCGTCTGCCATGTCGCCACGTGGTCGCCATTGTCGTGTTCAGTGCTATAACTTATGGAAGCTGGTAAATTTGCGTAAAGTGCATGTTGCTTAAGATTTTGGCTATGAAATAACAACGCTTAATTAACGCTTATACAGGGCACATATCCAATTAAAATATCCAATTCTGGACAACGCTGTTTGTATTTGAAAATTGAAAAACTGTATTTTGAGTTTTCCGACCCCGGAATCGAACCTGGAACCTCATGAAGTCAACGCCGACATAGGACTAGACGATATATTCTCTACATAGTATGAAACCAAATCGCATCCTATGTCCCTGTGTCCCTTTTTATGCTGAAATCTTTAAAACTACGCAACGGATTTTGATGCGGTTTTTTTAGTAGTTGGTTTTGAGAAGGAAGGTTTATATGTATATTTTGTACCCGTGCGAAAAAGGGGCGGGCCGCAAGTTTAATATAAAAAAAATATTAAGATGTCTACTAAATATATAATACATATGAGTGAGGCTTCAGATAAACGTGAGTACAGTCATTTTCAACTACAAACAACAATAACAGCGTCTTTATTACATTTGTAAGATAATAAGTTGATTAACACACGAGCGACGTATCAACTCAATGAATTATTAATTCGCTCGTGTATCCAAGAACTTTTTATGATCATTAAACCAGTGAACACCAAGGTCTGTGCGTTTTGTGTGTTATTCGAGTTTATTACTTTACTTTACTGTCTTGCTTTGTGTGTATTGGATAATATTGTTAACCGACCGTATAAAGGAGGAGGTTCTCAATTTTATTGTTATTTTTTTGTTTTTATTTTTATATGTTTGTTACGTGATTGCTTGGTCATAGCCAATTAATATTGAGAGTTCTTATTTAGAAAGATGGGTCATGAATCGGAGGTGGTCCCATATTAGTTTTTTCATGACCCGAATAGGGGCTAATAAGAAAAAGTTATACTTAATAATGCTTAATTTAGTCTTTATGTTGATGACCTCATCGTTGATGTGGGACCATCTCGGAATCCTTAGCTATCTTTCCAACAATGAAATATAATGGTTGCATTTTTACTGCGCTTAATTATTTAGTTTATAGTGTACAGTTTTGCTACCTTTGCTAATCTATACATAGTATAAAGCAAAGTCGCTTTCCGCGTCTGTCTGTATGTATATATGCTTATATCTTTAAAACTACGCAACGGATTTTGATGCGGTTTTTTTCAATAGGTAGAGTGATTCAAGAGGAAGGTTTATATGTATAATAACATGCTTCATTTATTAGAGAACCACTGATAATTTCAAGATTTCTAATGCGAAGTTGTCATTACACATATTTTTTTGCGCTTGCATTGCAAACGCTGGCTGAACTCTATTAAATAGATCAAAACAATGTACTAAGTATTGTTTACCTTAAAAAGGTCTACAAAAAAGTTGGCGATGGTATATGTTTATCTCTTAGGGATAACTTACAATAACCAATTTTTATCCTTTACTTTTTACGAAAAATAATAGCTTTTTTACGAAGCGATTTAAAGCAATACAGCATTAATCCTTATCTAATCAAGTATCTTAAATAAGTTTTACATTTAATATAGAACAATATAGCTCTTTACAGTATGTAAATTAAACGAATAGTTTCGGAGATATTACAGGTTTAAAATATATAGACATCGCGGTTGCGGCGGTACCGGCTGGCCGCGGTGCTTGCGCCTTTTTCATAGGACTGTAATTTACAGCGATCGCACGCATTTATCGGAGCTCCCTAGCGAGGAAAATAACAAACTTAATAAAAACGTGCTTTTCAGCGCGACATTTTTCATCTAAAATGTATGTACGTTCGTAATTTAATAATCCACACTAATGTTATAAATGCGATAGTAACTCTGTCGGTCTGTCTGTTACCTTTTCACGCCTAAACCACCCAACCGATTTTGCTGAAATTTGGTATGTAGATAGTTAGCATTCATGAGAAGGACATAGGCATATTATTTTTTGGAAATTCAACCCCTAAATGGGTTAAAAGGGGTGGCAAAGTATGTATGAGAAAAATATTTTTATTGCACATTAATTTTGCATGAAACTTTGAATTAATGCTTTTTAGTACAAATGATGAGACACGTATTTCAGGATTTTTCGAAATGGGGGTGCCATTGGGGGTTAAAGTTGGTATCTAAGTTTGTATGGGAAATTTAATTCTATTGAAATATTTTGCGTGACACTGAAACAATGCTCTGCAATACAAATTATGAGATACATATCTAAGCGTTTTTTGAAAATCAACCCCTATGAGGGTGAACGGGGGTGGCACAATTTGCGTAGGAAAAATATTTAACAGTAATTTTTACCATAACAATGAACCACGTACATCAGTTTATCATTAACGAAAAACACACAAAGAAATTATGATATACATAGTAGCAAAATTGGTTAAAAATCCCGACTTTCCTACTAATATTATAAATGCGAAAGTAACTCTGTCTGTCTGTTACGCTTTCACGCTTAAACCAGTAAACCTCTTTGCGTAAATTAAAAAAAACTTTAAAAGTAAACAGTAAATTTTAATTTGCTTTTTTTTTGTTGCCCGGACCTGAAATAGAACCCAAGATCTCAAGAAGTAATTCCGAAGACGGACGGTTAGACCTCAAAGACGATATGTATATTTCTAAAATTTCTAAATAAAAATCTGTTAGAGGTTTTCATAACTTGCTATACAGTTTAATTTCACAGGATTTGCCGAAGTGCAGATAAAACTGTGGAGACAATAACGTATTCCTACTATTTATCTGAACTGAAATTAGAAAGGAGACAGTGTATGATCAGTTTTGACGGCAAAATTGCTGAATTGATTTTAATATTTACAATAAAATAGATGAAACTTTGGATAGCGATATAGGCTACATTTTATCTTAAAATTTTAACGAGCAGTGTTGGAGAGCTAAATATCAAATTAGTAGACTACGCGAGCGAAGCCGCGGGTAACAGCTAGTTATATCTATATTTGTTTGTGTTTCCTCCTCACAATGGATTAACTTATGGTATGACTTATCTGGGCGAAGATAGGACGCAGTGTGTGAAGAAAGGCCAATTTTTACTTCGATATCTAAACCGGTTTCATGGAGCTAAATGAATGTGCTAAAAATTTTTTAGTGTTTAGAAATTATGGAGAAATCGATTAACATACATACAAAAAAATGTAGAGCCGAACATATTATAACCTTTTTCGAAGTCGGTTAATGAGCAGTCGAAGAAGGTAGAAATCTGTCCGTAGTAACTAAAGAAAATATCTTTTAGTTATATGTGTTAGGAAAGCCGTTTCTTTCATGGGAAATGTCAGCCTATCATTACTATCTTGAGCAAAACGTAATTATCGTTTATATGTAGAACAGGTTCCATATCGCTTTGGAAATTCAATTTACATCTGTATAAAGAAACGCGCTTTTCCTTAATGAAGCTCTTCCAACGTTTAATGTGCGTGTGTCTTTATATCCGTTATTTGAAAATGTCCCTATTAACCGGCATTATAGGAGAATGGCGGATGAAAGATTGAAAAATGCGAATGTATGGTTGCACCTGGAGAGTTTGGTTGCCTTGATTTGCCTTGCTTTGGTTGCATGAGGCACCCAGAACCAGGTACAAAAAAAAATCATTTTTTTTTGGTTTGAAATAAATAGAGTTTTGCAAGAATCTTGACACTTGGTAGTCAAAGCCTTCTGCCTACTCTATCTCTTTTTGATTATCCGTTTTTTGTTTAAAAGTATTGTTTTTGTGTCATTAGATAACAAAAGCACACTCTTTGATGGTAAAAGACAAGTGACTTATAGACACCATAGACGTTACATGTGTGTTGTTGTCATATAGCCGGGTTGTTAGGCCAATTATGCAGGTCTACCGGCCACCCTATTCTCAGCACCGGACCATGACACAATTGTAATGGCGGAAGGAATAGGATGAGGAGATCCCTATCTATGCATGTTGCTGCACAGTATTATACCACCAGTGCAGTGGTCGTGTTGGTAATTACCTATTTAACATAACTTGCCTCTTACAAGCTGCCTAGCAGAGAGACAGTTGGGCCATCATATTCAGTCAGTAAAACTTGACAGTTTTTGCTATTCGGTTGGTCCCATTCGAATTTAATCAAGGCCCGTCAAGTAGTATTTCACTTACATTTCATAACGCATAAGTATTTCTCTCTACCTAATCATAATATTGAAATTGCTTTTACTACTTAAATCACTATGTAATAGTTGAAGCCTAATTGAAAGCAATATTTCTAATAACACTAAGGTCAGATATTATCCACGGGGGTGACAGTTTACCAAAGTGCTGGTAATAGACAAACAGTTATACTTTACATAACATGGTTGGTGTCCATGTCTATCCTATCAGCAAATTAATATTCGACCTGAACAAAATATGGCAATACGTAATAAACCAGTAAACTACGAAATTTATTGCAAATAGAAACTGGCATTATTCAAGCCTTCGTTTGAACAGCGTCAAGGCATTATTTCTCTGTTTATGAGTATAAACTTGTAGATAAAGCAAATTATCGTTTATACGATAACGAAGTACCAACCTGCTCGTAGGTACTCGATGCTTTGATAAGATTAGTGCTGGGTTAAGTGAAAAATAATTGACGACAAGTAGGGTTGGTATTTGAATTATCGATAATGAATACCGGAAACGAGTATTGATAACTAAGCCTGTCGATTTTATATCGATTATCAAACGCCTATTTTTTATGATTGGTTATTTTAAAACTAAGCGTTAGGGATTTTTTTGTCGAATGGCTAAACGTATTCGAGCGTGAATTATTTGTTTTTGTTATTTTCTGGTCGAGTGTTTTCGATTAATGTAATCCATTGAATGTAATATGATCTTTGTTTTTAAGTTTGACATGTGAATTGGTGTTCGGTTTTAAAACATATATTGTCTTATATACGAATCGTTTTAAAATTAGATTGTTAGTCGTATCTACGTTGCAACTTGTAACTGCGTTGCTTGTCGTTCCTCACGCTTATTATAGCTATTCAGTTATCCCAGTGACACTTGTTGATATACTAGTATGTATAAACAGAGTTTGAAGTGTCTTCTAATTTTACTTCTTCTTGTACTCTGTTGGGTCATTACCCAACAGAGTACAAGAAGAAGTAAAATTAATTAGAAGTCTGTTGGGTATTTGCTGACCGCACTTACGTCTGTATTATGCGAAAAAGAGTTAGGGTTTAAAGAAAGAGGTTTGAAAATGAGAAAGGCCATGCTCTCTTTTTTCCGTCATTTGTCAAGAATGACGAAGCAGAAAATGTAGGTAGAATTAATTACATAAAAAGAGTTATGAATGAACCTTCTCGTAATGGAAGCTAGCCATATACACAGGGATCGTCAGTGATTTAGCCTGAAATTATGTATTTATTTATGTGTGATCTGCTTTTCCAAGATTTAATCTGTTACTGTGCTAAAACTAATTGAAATTGTTTATTTTTTTTGTGGAATAAACATATTCCCTACCGCATTAATTATACGTCTATATAAACTTGTTTATTCTAATTTATATTTGAAAAACCCAACTGCGCATAAAAAATAATATTTTAATATATTTGCTAGGCGATTTCTCTGGCTAGTATACAATATGTTTAATAAAAGTTTGTTATCAAGTATAATCGATACTTACATCGATAATCGATAAATATATTTTTATCGATTATCGATACTTTGAACATGCAGTTAATAAACATCCATAATCGATACTCGGTACGGTATGTATAATCGATAACTATTGATCGAACCTTAACTACAAGGTTCAGGTGGTGATCTTGATAACAGATAAGTTAGTTTATGAGGTTGTTTGTAATACCAGAGGAGTAATGATGTAGAATTTACATTGCCCTGCAGTTCACCGTTGGACGTATTTTATCTTGACTCTGTCTGATATGTTTTATGAAGTTTATGAACTTACTTGACGTGACTTAGCTGATTGTCTTTCGGTAAGGTTGGTTTTATAGCATTAAAATGGCAAATGCAAACAAGTAGGTGCAATTTTTATGTATCATATACTCAAGCTGGAATATAAAGATTTTAATGTTTCATTATCAAACTAAGACAAACGTCTGCACTTAAGAACAAATATATTTTAAAGTCACTAATTCGATATAAAATTGTGACCTAATGATAGATTAAATATTTCATAACGTCTGTGAATGCGACTGTCGGGTGTATTGAAATTTTTAAATGCTTGTATCTACCTGTTTATGAAAAAAATATCATTATAAAGTATAAATCATAATGAGAAGGTGCTGATCTGACTGGTTTCTGGAATACGTATAATAAGAACTATATCTATATACAGTTTTTGCAACACACGAAGGTCACCGGACTTTAGTTGTGGTAAACGCGTATTTGTATATTATGCCAAAGGGTGTGTGAGAGCAAAAACAGTATTAAAATAAAAATAAGTTTGTATACAATTTAAGGCGAATGAATTATTTGGTTTATAAAAGTAGTCTTGAAGTCAACAACGTTATAAAACGAACTTTTTAATCTATGACAATGCACTTTTTGGTTAATATATAAACCTTAATATAATATATTAAAGTTGTCTGGCAGAGATCGCTCTGAAGCGATAAGACCGCCTTTGTGCACCTAAGTTAAATATTATTGTAAGTGAAAGAGTGTGTATTATTTTGTAAATTTTGGTGCATAATAAAGTGTATTCATTCATTCATTCATTCACATTCCCAGAGTGTGTGAGTGATAAGTCTTTTACAGGATACGTTTTGGCGAGCGTGCTCAAGAGCTAATCGCATTATTCCCCTTGTTCCATTGTATAATTATAGCACAAGGAGAATCAATGCGTATCATCCTTAATTAATCGATATAACGGTACCAGAACGAACATCTCTATCATCTCATGAACTACAAAAGATTGAAATTCACCTCCTAAATAAATAAAAAAAAATTTCGGCGTTTACAAAGCAAAAGTGAATAGGCTCCTTCTGGCTTAGTTTAGCTCCATCTTTAACTAGATACAAAATCATTTTCAATCTGGCCAGATGTATATCATCATACTCGTACTTCGCTATCTGCTATAAAAATATTGGGTTATTTGAAAAAATATGAATTTGTTTAGAGATATTTATCACTATCACTACATAGTATAAAACAAAGTTGCTTCTTCTGTCCCCATGTCCCTTTGTATGCTGAAATCTTTAAATTTCGCAACGGATTTTGATGCGGTTTTTACAAATAAAGTGATTGAAGAGGAAGGTTTATATGTATATTTCATACCCGTGCGAAGCCGGGGCGGGCCGCTAGTTTTACTACACACAGAAATGTGAAATTAAGCAAAATATGTAGGGGATTATTTATGATAGTAAAATCTTAACCGAAATGTAATGGTCTTAATATTTCAACTGACGTTTAAATACAGTTTGTTAGGAAATCAACTTCGAGACGTCCCCTGCTGAGACATTATGCTCAAATAGATTATGCAAGTTGTATACATTGCCTTAAATAACTGCTTTAGTTATTAATAAGTTATGAATATATTTCTAGTAAAATAAGAAAGGATTATACCTCTATACGTCTCTGTAGTCTAGCGGTCCGGTATTAGACTTGACTTTATTAGGTCCCAGGTTCGATCCCCGGATCGGGCAACAAAAAGAAAATGTGTTTTTCTTTAAATTTTCTAATAAAAAAACAACTGTTCCCGGGTTGTATTTGTTATCGGTTGGCGATAGGTTTGCTACCTGTCACATTGTGGGCTTACATCTAATACGAAGCGGTGTAGTGATTTATATTGATGTCTTTAAATATGTACCTAAGTAGTTTTTACTTAAAATTTAATAATTATCTTTCTTTTTTCAGGTAGCCTCATTGCCGTTTACACAGTCATTACAACAATGTCTTTGTAATGTAAGATTTTTTTAAGTATTTTTTAATTAAATTAATCGAATTAAATAGCATGCTTCTGCAACACTATTTTAAAGTTACTGCAATCTATGATGAATATTTTTGTCACACATAAAACAAATGTCAAAATATGATAAAACTTATTTTCTTCTTCTTCTTTTATAAATATGGCTTTTGATCGTTTTTCACAACTTATTTAGCCAATGTCAAGTTAGTTAATTCTTATATAGTCAGTAGTCACTATGTACAAAGTTATCTCTTGTCAGGGTCTTGAGTAAAGCGGTGGCTTCGTTACTCAAGCTCATCTAGTGAGATTTGACGGCAGCGAGGAAATAGACGATACATTAATTTCTTCATGATTATTTCATTTGTGCACTTTCACTGAACAAAATTAATCTAATTCCCACCTAAATTAACCAATTTCACTCAATATAAACACGAAATTCAATAATAATGAAAAAATATTGACCACGTATTTTGTCACTCGTCCATCAAATGTTTTTGTCATTCATTCATCAAATGTCGAAATTTAAACTTTTGCACGGTGAATTAATATAATATTCATTAACAAGTGGCTTAGCATCTTCATGGAGACTGATAGGCGAAAGTAATTTTATCATATGTGAAACTTGTCCGAGTGTTTGGTATTTAAACAATGATAAAACGGGTTGTGTCACTATCGGTTTAAATATAGATCCGTAATGATGTAGAAAGCCTCATCAGGCAAATGGATTCTCGTTTAGAAATACATGTTTATATACGGCCATTATTAATAATCTATCTAAGATTAGAGATCAGGCTATTTAAATATAACCGCTGTTATTTGACACGATTAACAAAAATATATTAGTAACAAAACTCGAGAAGGCATATCTTTATGTGTACACAGTATAAGTGTTATTCAACGATTCTTATACATATAAATACTTGAGTAGATACCAGAATATATTTAATAAACACCCAGACTTGGAAATTCAGACATCTAAATGTTTATCACACAAATGCCTGTCACCGTCCGGAATCAACCACAAGCTTCGCGGTTGGTCAGTGTAGTTAGGCGTGTACGCTAGCTACTCGACCCACGAGGCGGTCAAATGTATATTTTTACAGTTAAAGTTGTCGTTTCTTTAACGTTATGGTGCAGTACACAACTTCTCCATTTATTTGTTAAAACTGGCGGGAAATTAAGTATTTAAACAATGTTATTAATGCGTTGTATGTAACAATCAGTTTTTATCGTAAAAAATATTAAATATTGTAGATACGTGGGTGGATGCGTTAGAATTTCAGGTGGGAGGTTCTTCATTTAGTTATTATAATTTCTTTCTTTCGTAGATGACCCTTAATCGCACATCTATTAAGGTATTTATGTCTTATTTGTAAACGGATCAGAGTAGTGCAAGATTCTACTACGATATTTGAATGTTCATATGTTACTTAATACATGTTTGAAATTACCGCCTCGTTGATAGAGGTCTAGCGTACGTGTTTAACTCCAGCGACTCGCAATTATTGCCCGAGTTCGATTCCTGAATGGAGCAGATATTTGTGTGATGAACGCTTACATGTCTGCGTTTCTGGGTTTGTTGTTTATGAAATACGTTATCTATTTAAATATTTCCATGTGTCAGTATTGTTGACTAACACCCATAACACACGCATGTACTTTGGGGTTAGATTCAATTTGTGTAATTTATGTATTTATATTTAAAATTGATACTTATTAAATATTTAAAAAAAAACACTTCGCGATCACCTTTTATTATGAGTTTTAGTAAAAGTTACTTTCACGACAAATACGTTTTTTTTTCTTGGAAAAATATAACATACGTATTTATTTAAGATTATTCACGAAAGAAATAAGCAAGAAACGACAAAACATTTCCTGTGTTATTAGCATGTTACATATTATAGTATTGTTTACTTACTTTTTAGCTTGACATCTGTCATCCAAATAAATTATAATATCTTTTGTTCTAAAAAAACTTTAGGTGATGGTCCACATTCGTGATTTATCAGAATTATTTGAAGTATTTTTCTTGTTTGTGTAATATGATTTTGATCTTATTCTTGATTTGATAGAAACACTTATGACGTAAAAACGGCTTTGTTAACAAAAATCACTACGCATGGTGTAAAACAAAGTCGCTTTCTGCTGTCTGTCCCTGTGTATGCTCTGATCTTTAAAACTAAAAACTCGCATTTCTATTTTCTTAGGTATTTGTTACTTATGACTGTTTGTGTATAACAATGAAATTATATTTTAAATGTTTTTATTGAAGATGTCCATAAATGTAAATACGAGTTATACACAAATAGTATTGGTCCTATTTACGGGTGAATGTATAATTTGTACTATAGGCTCTTAGCTTATTTTACTGGCTGTCAAAAGGGCATTACAAGAATGACCATAAAATACTTTCCCTTTTATTAGAACTATGTTGGGTGTGAAAAATACCTTGTAATAAACCGGTACAAAAATATGTAGTGAGACATGAGTAAACGTATGAAATAACTGTTGAAATAAACGATTTGCGACATTATGCAAGTACCTTATTTAGAACTGCGTAAACAATTACATCACATGTGACACCAACTTGGATTGTCACATGTTAGTTACAGTATCATAGACCAGGAGCCCCCTAAAATAATGGAATACCGACCTTTTATTACGTGCAACCGCATATCAAATTATAAAAAATCTGTAAAAATTACAAATATTATATAAAAATAAATCACCATATCGAGTGGTCATCGTCAACGGATTGATTAATCAGAACAAAACCCTTTATTTAAAATACAATAAAATTAACCACTGTATGTTTAAGTTTCATTTTTAATGAGAAGGCGGGTATTGTCTATTTTATTTTTATTTTTAGTTCAGTGTTTGACATTCTTCAAAGTATCTTTTAATGTATACCTAATTTTACTACCGCGTTAACGCCTAACGGGTAAGAAAGGAATTAAAAAATTCGCCACGGGACTTCTCGAGGATCCTCAGAAGCTCAAATGGTTAGAGCATTCGTCGGCTTGAGACGAAAGGTAACAGGTTCAAATCCTGTATGGGGCAATTTTTTTTCTTTCTTTAAAATCTATGCAGTTGATATATTTCAAAATAAATAGTTTCGCGAAAACTTTTTGCCTTTTCTACATAGCTCACTTCAGGTTGCAGTCCCTGCCCTATCTCTATAGTGTGAAGATCGCAAAGCTTTCATTCAAATCGCAGAGTATTTAATTTTCTGTAATTAAATTGGTCGAATCGTTTCTAAGTTGATGGTGTTACTATACTCTATCTATTTTAACAAATGAATACTGAGTATGTCCCTTGCATATTTCCGAAACTGACAGAGTGAGATGTAGCGTTATGAGAGCGGGCACTACGTCTTTGTCCTCATATTTGAACTTGTTTGTTACAAAAAAAGAGTACAGTTTCTTAGCGCAACCGAACTATAGTTAATTTCATTATAGGGCAATGGAATAAACTGTTGAAATGAAGGAGAATACCCGTCTATGCTTGTAACAAAAAAACATTTTTGATACGAATGCGATGATCTAATATTTTTTATTAGAACGTGGTAAAATGTTAAAAGGTAGTTATAATATCATGCTAAACTATAATGTGTTTAATTAAATAAAATGTTAAATGTTTTTTTTTTACTTTTCCCTATACCTACTATTTATTTATGTACGTGCTTATGAGAACAGTATTAAAAATTTGAAATCATGAATCGGTAATTCTTTCAATACTCTCGTAATTGGTTGTTTGCTCTCGTTTTCTAAAACCAAGATCCAGTTTTATCTAAAGTAATCCACATTACGTGTAAATCGAGCGGTTAAACCAATAGTTCGTGTTCCCTTCACGTTAATTGTTTAGTAGGTTAAGTTAACTTGAACAGTCTTGTGTCAATAATGTGTTTCTTAATTGCTTTATGTTGATCTACAGCTTTTAAACGGTCAAATATCACATTAAGTTGAGAGTAATGCCCAAAAGCTTTCTTGGATAGTGCGTGCTAGTTACTAACCGTTTCGTTGATAAATATAGACAGCAGTACTCTAAGGCTTAAGTTAACTTTTAATCTGTATTACTATGTAACAAAGGCGATGTCAAATTCCACCTTGAAGTAAGTCTATGTTTAATAAAATTGTATTTATTTATAATCAATAAACAAAAAAAAAACTTTTTAAAATTCTTTTTAAACGATTGCCTCATTGGTCGAGGGGTTATCGTAGGTACACAATTTATGTCTACTGATCTGATTGATTCCTGACTGAGACATTACATTTATATTTTTTTGGTCTGTGCCCTTGTGAAATCAATCTTAGTGCTTATTTTTATGTGAGATGTGAGTTAACGAGCACATGGATCTCCTGATGGTTATAAAAAACAGTAGACACCATAGACCGTATCAGGTGCGTTACTGTCCCGTGGCCGAGGCTAATTTTGGAAGGTTACCGGCTACCCTACCCTCCAGACCGGAACATAACAGAGTCATAATGTATGTATAGTATATTCTTTATATATATAAGTAGAACTGTTTAAATTATGCGCTTCGGCTTTACACTTTTTACTCTTTTTACACTTTAAACTTTTATTTCTAAATTGGCTGACCTAATCTGAATTTAAGCGAAATGATTAATTACCTATGTAATACCAACTCTATATATAGATATCTTTAAAATACATTCGGATTTCCGAAGCTTGACGAATATAGCCGAAGCATAATTGAAATAGTACTACTATTAGTATCGTTGACGTACCCTCTTATAGTTGCCTTGCAGTTTTGTCAAACAAGTATAATATTAAGAGGCGCCTATATCCGCCAATTCATTTAAAAATGTATATCCAATGTGCAAATTTCAACTAGTTTTAATAAACCGGTTGCGAATATGGTATTATCGTTTTGTGTTAATAGATTCGCCAATGATAAAAAATCTTCGCGAAATAGATTTGAAATGTAACGATACGCATACACCGTGAAGAACAAAAGATTAATCTTTTATACGGATCAAATTACTGGCGAATGTTTGTTCTAATAAATTTTTCTTAAAAAAAAAATAATGTTTTTGTAGGTAGATATACAACCAGTCGACACCAATTGGAGACGGCAGTAGTTTTAAACGAAATTCAAGATAAGAACTTCCTCAATATTCATAGGTCGGATTCGCTTCTGTGATACTTCTGGTGTTCAATAAAACTTGGCCTAATGGGAAGGGTTTGTTTTAAAGTAAGAACACGGTAAATAGAGTATTTCTAAACTTATACAATATACCTATCTAAGATAGCTCAGTTGCCGGGTAAAAACTTTTATTGTTCAATACTTAACATATATATTTTAGCAACAAAACTCTAAAAGGCCTATCTTAAAATATATCTTACGAGCGGAATTCTAGAAGGCCTATCCTAATTTGTTGATAGGTTATTAATATTGTCCGATAGCAACCTGCAAGAAACGTGTGTACTGATTCCTCAAAGGTCAAGATTGCGCCTGTATTACTCCTGGTGTTTCGAACGTTCATAGAAGGTGACCAATTACCAACTTCTACTTTTGTCTTTTGTTAATCACGACTAGAAATCCCAAAGATGAGTGCGCACCAACTTGAATCTGGAATCTTAAGCTTGTTGCGTCGATAATGTTACCTAGCACTGTATTTGGGAACACGACAATGGCTAGCGCCTGTGACATCGTAAACCCTGTGGCAGGAAGGCAAATTGTCTATTCTATGTAGAAGATCCGGATCAACACGGAAAAACACGGGAAAAGGTGGTACAGGACAATGGTCTGTTTATGCGCTTATGACATCAGCTTTATGACAGTAAGAAATTGGTAAAGCAGTATCCAGTCGAGTCTTTATTACACTCTTCAATATAGTTACTACTATTGGTATAGTCCAGCAATACTAGTACTAGATCATTTTACTATAAGGTGATGGGGTCGTCACATACCTATGGACCATAGCAGACAGTAGGTAGGTTGGGAAAGCAATATCCAGGCGAGTCTTTATTACACTTTTCAACTTAGTTTTTCCTATGATATTGGAAGGCAAACAAGCTGACGGATTTCCTGACGGTAAGAAATTCACGCCGCCTAGAGACACCAAAGTTTGATTTTACTATTTTAATAGTCCACCAATGTAAATAACTAGTTTATTTTACTAGCAGATGATGGGGTCGTCACATCCCCATTAACCATAGCGGCATCATTTGTCAGTGCTTAATGAAAGGTAGAGTATCTACAACGGTCTCCATGTCCCAAATCCGAATTGATTACAATCTCGTGTTATTAATGTTCAACAATGGCTTTGTTGGTCTGTACGTAAATTCTTCTAATCTATCACAGCTATCACCGAAGTTATTTGTGATGGCGAAAGTCGGGCCGGTTTTAAATAATTTTCGCGAAGGTATTGTTCTGTGTGACATTAATCGTTGAGGAACTTCGGTTTTACTTTTGCTTTGTCCGGTCTAGGTCCTGAGTGGAATAGACCATGTGTCTGTCTACCTGGGGTCATTGGTGTTAGACTGTTGACAGCAACTTGCACGGTTGCGGATCCACCGCGCTACCTATTTTGACCACCATAATGAAGGTACGGTTCAGTAGCCTGTAGACAATCGGCCACAAGACAGCGATGCACCTAAAACATCTATGGTGTCTATAGGCTGCAGTTATGTCTTACTATCAGGGTATCCGCGTGCTTCGTCGCTGTCTTTTGCAATACAAAACCTGGATTGTACACCTAAAGACAGGAATAAGATAACGACGAGTACAGAAGTGGTTTTTCTTTGCTGTCAATATAGAATATTTGCAAAACTATCACACAATAAAAGTCATGATGTTAGTAGTATTAACTAAACAATTTTAATGACATGTATATAATATACAATTATAAATTTAAAACTAGGAGGGGCGTTTGGGATAATAATACCTCCGTGGTTAGAGGTCTATAGCCTGTTTTTTAATCTCAGAGACTGAATAGACAGGTGTAAATGTCAATTTTACAAATAATGATACCCCTGTTTTTATTGTAGTGCTGTCATAGGATACCAATTTTTCAAAACGTAAGTTAATGTCGATTTTTGAAGAATGAAAAACCTAAATTTCTTTGATACTTCAACTCTAAATTTATTAGCCGCTCTTAACTAACATCGAAAAAGATAACGATTATTTCAACGATTCTTTTTTTATTCAAGATATATGACTTCCGAGGTGGTCCTGTTGCCACCAAGTCTAGGTCTGCCGATATAATCGAATAGAAATCGAGAAAAATATTCAATTTTTAGTTTAGTTAGACGAGATTATATTGAAATCAAAGTCGTTTTTTTTTGCAATTTACTGTGTTGTAAATTATATCAACCTTTCGAACTTCAATATATTAAAATGTTCAAATGTGTCCATTGTACTTGTAGTGTACAAGTTATTATCTATTATTTTGTTAAATTTTGGTGATAAGTTTAGTTCTGTTGCATCGTTCTTTTATTGTGTATGTTACGTTATATTTTAAATAAAATAATAAATAGCCTTGGGGCCTGGAAAAATAACACAAATTAATCTAACTCTAAATTAAGCAAATTATATGTTTGTATTAACGATGGCAAGCGAGGATACTAACACATAGAAATACTTGTGACGTAAGGGGCCATCACCAACAATACCGCTGGTGGTGTAGTGCTGTACAGCAACTTGCCTGGATAGGAATCCACGGCATTACCTTTTCCCGCCGCCATAGAGGCATGGCCATGTTTCAGTTCGGAGGGTAGGACTGCCGAATGCCGAAAGGCTTGCACAATTGGCCTCATAGTGACGAATCTACAACATATATGCTGTCTGTACGGTTCAGTTGTCTCTTACTATCATGGGAGCCTTATCATTGTTCGCTGTTGTTTGCCATAAAAAAAGTTTGGTGTTTCTAACGCAAATATAAGACTTTAAAATTATATGAATATGAAGCTTTTTGGAGAAGGGTTTCTTAAAGTAAATCCTCAGCGATGGAAGGACTGTTTAGCCCCTGTGTTAAATACCAAAGACAAAATTTGTCAACTGGATCGTGAAGTCGACACCTTTATCAATTAGTTAATTTAAATAAAAATTAATTCCTATTTCGCGTGGTCGTCATTTCACACTTGAACGAGTGGAACACTTGCCAATTCTATTTTTGTTGTATTGTTTTTTATCAGGATAAGGTTCTTATAATGAGAAAACCAAAAAAAAATCACAGAGAAATTGGGAAAAACAATACTTTAATTTTTTTCATAGAAACTGTTAGTAGCCATGTCGGCTAGTTACAGATACAGATGACCAATCAGCGCCGAGTCATTATCTAAATAAAAAATGAAATTAATATTTAAAAGTACAAGTGTTATTTTATACAAATTTTGTATTGTAAAACTACAAGTAATGACATGCATTATATACTTACGATTTTGAAGCATATTAATTTTGTGTTAATTCATTCTAAAAACACATGTTCCGATTTTTCAGAGTAACTTATAAAAATCGGTAATAGATTTTGTTAGCATTTTTCGATAGTGGTACAACACTATTTATGAATTGCAAAAACTTACAACACTGCTAATGTCAATTTAGTCTCTGAGATTAAAAAACAGCCTATAGATGGGTCGAATATTATTCGTCCTGTCAAATTTTATTTGCTCCGAATGACCCTTCAGTACGAGATTTACCCTGGCTTAAAGACTGAGTCTGAGTCAGAGATAGGCTTGCTAGAATATTGGCTGTGAGATAATTTCGCTCAGGTATTAGTGTCAGCAACAATGATAAAATAGGAAAGTGGACATTGGGTGTCTTCACTTAAGTGTGAGAAGCAGCCAGGATTCTCGTCAGATAATGATGTTGATTGTTGTCAGCATGATATCGATCTTTGTTTTTACTTACTTCATTTACAACAATGTTCTTCATTGTTATACCAACGTAATGCGTAACTGACTTACATAAATACGGATTGAAATATATATAACATCTTTATGAAGTTCATGATTCTAAATCTGGCTTATCGGGTAAGTGCAAATTATCTCATGAAGTTCCATCAAGAAAGACAATTATTTATTTGCGGAATATGTGTGTAAAATGTGTGTTCAATGAGCGTTTAAATATTTTTTGGTGTTTTACCACTCGAGATTGCTGATTTTTTTTATGGAAACGGGAATTATTTTTTATATTCTATCCAAGTCAGCGAACTTCGCATCACTTGAAATTACCAACAGTTTGGGAATATAGGCAAAAATAAAGTATTCTTTTTTCTAATTTCCCTGCATATTTTCCGGGTTTTCTCTTCATAATATCCTTCTCCTAACAATAATTAACACAAAAAAAAATAGCAAAATTGGACCATCCGTTGAGGCGAGGCCATGACCACAAGAACTGTTTTTTTGTATATAGATAAATAGGCACGCTATTTGTATTTTGTTTTTTTGCATCGAATGATTCGCTAAAAGTAGGTACGTTTTAATAATTATATAAAACAAAGAAATAGAAATTTTGCTATCATTCTGTAAACTTTAATATTTTTAAAATTGTAATGAAAAGAAGCTAAATGTAAATATAGTTAATTTGTAACTACATTTACATTCAGCTTGTGTGTGTGTGTTTATGTAATTGAAACTTAAATATTGTCATAGTAAAATGGTCTCCAGCATAAACCTTTACAAGGTTTTTGGTTTTGGAGATAAATGTATGTTCTTTATTTTATAAAATGTTCATGAATAAAAAAATTGAATAAGTTAGGCTAAATATTTTTAAGATACTGTTAAAATAAATTATGTAATTACAGTTCAAGAGATAGCTTCCTGCAACAAATTGTAGCCTAACTTATCAGACCATCGACATAATAATATCGTTTTAACCTTTCGAGTACGGGACCCTAAAAGATAATAATACGGATATTATATTCGAGTTATTGTAATTATACAATATCAGTTATACAATATCTTTTGCGCCATTCAATGTGAACCACTTTCGTTTTCTTTTTAGTGTTCTTATCTAGGACCATAATTGTTATTTATATTCCAACTCTCGTTTAATTTTTATTGTATATCGCCTCTATGGTCTAGCGGTTCAGGTGTTGTATTTGATTGCATGAGGTTCCGGGTTCGATTCCAGGGTCGGGCAACAAAAAAAAATTTGGGTTTTCCAATTTTGCGATAGGTTTCCAAGTTGGCGATAGGTTTGTCACCTGTCACATTGTGGGACTTAGTGTCTTCGGATATTCATGGATGCCCTGGTTGTGCCTCCGCCTACGTCTTCGGAAATATGGGCGTGAAGATACTTTTTGTTTTTTTTAAATCATATACCTAGATAGGACGGAGATCCGTGGTCTAGCGGTCTTTTGGAATTTACTTTATTCGGCACCGGATTCGATTCCCAGGTCGGACTTAGTGTCTTCGTCTAGTCGCGAGTACCCTTGTTGTATCTCTGACTACCTATATCGGGATGCGAGCGTTATGATACTTTTTATAGTATGACATATATGTATATTCCTTCTCCTAGTGTCGTTTGTCGTGTTATGGATCGTGACCTTGTCGAAACTCTTTCCCCTGGGCTATCTTCCGCTACCTTGTTCTATCTTCGGAGGTATGGATGACTTTGCAGACTTTGGACTTCTGTGTGGAGCTGATTTGATCAGACCAGAGCTGTAGGCTACTATGACAATGTAGTTTCACTTTGCCTGACAGTAGCAGTTGTCGAATAGAGACTACTGTTGAAGAATATAGACTAACTGCTTTCCTCCTAAGCGGTTGGTTTTTTAGGTAGAACAGTTGTGGACGATTTGCCAAGTTAAATATTACCACTTGACCTATTTTTGCTGCTATAACGTCCGTGTTCGATTTTTAAAAGTAGTGTGGACGGAAAACTATCCCATCGATATCTCAGCTTATGCGATGCATTATTACCAAATTGTCTGTCTAAAGGTGAGATCTGCTTTTTTACATTCAATTTCTATGAAAAATGACGTTCAAATGTGGTTAATTACTATACAAAATTAATGGGATATTGTTAGTTAAACTAAAACAAAACATTTAAAAAAAATACAAAATTGGACGGTTTCAAGCCGAGGATGGTACGACGTCCCTTGATGTCACGAAAGTTCCAAAATGTCGTGATACATCTAAATTAGGGGTGTTTTCTAAGTAGAATTTTATGTCATACTAGCGGCCCGCCCCTGCTTCTCACGTGTATAAAATATACATATAAACCTTCCTCTTCAATCACTTCATCTATTTAAAAAAAACCGCATCAAAATCAAAAGAGACATAGGGACAGAGGAAGCGACTTTGTTTTATACTATGTAGTGACGACGTTCTTTCATGTTTGTACTGCTAGAAATTGGAATTCTCCAACGAAAACAGTGTTGACAATTTAGTAACTTTAAGTTGTTTAAGTTTTCTAGTTGCACAGTCCAAATCAACTAAAAACGAAAAGGTAGTGACAGTCATCCAGACGCATTGTTTACAAATTTTACAGTCTAGTCTGATTGACTTTACTAGATTATAATGATTTCAAAGTTGTGTTTGTTTCTGTCCGAAATAACACAATAACCAACGAAACGTAACAAAAATAAAGACAAAAAATACCTTGCATAGTGCCTACGAATTTCATCGGGATAGTTAGTACAGGTGTTTTTCTCGCTTTAACTGAAGCTGACAAAATGTATTATGACGTATAGTACAGGTGTTTTTCTCGCTTTAACGGAAGCTGACAAAATGTATTTTGATTTTTAGTACAGGTGTTTTTCTAGCTTTAACGGAAGCTGACAAAATGTATTTTGATTTTTAGTTCAGGTGTTTTTCTAGCTTTAACGGAAGCTAACAAAATGACTATGATGTTTAGTACAGGTGTTTTTCTAGCTTTAACGGAAGCTAATAAAATGTACTCTGATGTGCAGCAGGCCTTTGTCAAGCCACCCACTTAACTAGAAAACAGCGGCTACAAAACGCTAATGGCGATTTTCCCATAAAATGTAAAAAATGTTATTTGTTGGCATTAATTTGATTACAACAGGCTTCAAAATCGATACAACCGCCTGTACAAAGCGATTTAATTCAGATCACAGAACTTAAACTTTCGATTACTTTTAAGAATTTTCTCAATCACCAGAAAACGAGATATAGAGTCGTTAACACAACCAGTATCTTTGGACTTTACATGATTTGACCTGAATGCCTCATTTTAGGAAATTTCTCGATCAATTAGCCGACTATGGCTAACACGAATACCTTCTGTTTATTCACTTTCGTTATGTCAGAAATGCATATTTTAATGTGTAGTTGGGTTTTTGGCGCCACAAAGAGAAAATTATTTACCTATTTTCTTATCGCCTCTGTGGTCTAGCAGTTCAGTTGTTGGACTTGATCCTGAATCATCATGCTTCAAGATATTCTGAAATGTTCTTTTGTGATAGACATATGTAACTGTACTTTATTACTGTGCATTCGTTTTTTTTAAGAATATTAGTATATAGTCACGTGCTGTTAGTTAAATAATTTCCTTCTTCAAAGGATCATATTATTTTCAAACAAATTTGTCAGATTGAATGATATAAGATCCTCTTAATATTATTAGTGCGAAAGTTTGTCTGTTTATTACTCCTCCACGCAAAAACTGCTGAACCGATTTTCATTAAATTTGGTACACACGTAGGGGGTGACTTCGATTAACAAATGGGATAGGATAGGATTTCAACCCGAAATAATTCTCCTGTGGGACCACGTGGGCAACGCCGCCGGCCAAAGCAAGTCTATACTAATATTATAAAGAGGAAAGGTTTGATTTTTTGTTTGTTTGGAATGAATAGGCTCCGAAACTACTAGACCGATTTCAAAAATTCTTTCACCTTAAGAATACTACATTATCCCCGAGTGACATGGGTTCTATTTCATTAAAATCGGTGCAGTAGAAGCCAGGTTACGCAGGCGAAGCCGCGTGAAACTGCTAGTACTTCATAAAGAATAATGCCTACGTAGCCAAAAATACACGGAAACCAATTTAATACAGAAGAAACAATTGAATTCAATCACATGGAAGATTTTAAAATTAATTAACGAAGAAGGCGGGGCTGGATGAAGTTTGAACGCTAATTTCACTTTCGTACTGCAAATAGCATGAGTACTCACGGAACAAGACCGGTGATTATACATTCATATCAATCATACCGGCGCAGCGGCTTCCTATTATTTGTTTGGGAGGTCTTAGAGTTGCGATAATTAAATAAGCCTAGTAAAAAGAGAGTAGTGTGTGGGGCCTTTACTCTAAATGTCTCTACTTTTCAGTGTCGGTTTTTGGTTTCCATTGTGTGTACCAAGTGTACACTTTGTTGCAAGTGTGCTATAACACTCAACAACATTCTTTGGATTATTTTCACAATTTTTAAAAAACGTTTTTTTACCTCTGACAGGATTGGGACCTTTCCTCATTTCACCTTCGATGGATTCAAATACTGTAATGATTTTTTACTTTATTTTAAAAAAATATTTCATTCACAAATAACGTGTGAAAGAAACAAAACATTTCGTCGTCGTAGTTTTCGATATCGATATTGCTTGTTACGCTAATGTTAAATTAGCGAAACAAGTTATCGAATCGAAACTAGTCGATTAAAAGCAGCACTAGTTACTATTTTGAATTGAATCAAACAAAATACTCCTGTCTCTTTGTTTTCCTTTGATAAGAAACATATAGCAATAACTTAAAACGTACTAGGATGCAATACAGAATAAATGCCACTTCAAAAAACTGAATGCTTGCAACATTTTTAAGGAATCCCTAAATCTGCGCACTGGTAACAAAATACAGTAGGTAGTATTAAATAACAAAGGAAATGTGTTACCAATTGAAGTTTTTTTTTTTGATTCAGAGCATTAGAAGACGTTGACCGTTGTAATGGTATTATCGCATTAACCTACTTTTTGGTGGAATCGATAGGTGATTTCAGGCGTAAGGATGTAACGACCCCATCAGGTCACTACGCGTGTGGAATAATCTTAATAGATTTGATTAGATTAGATGGTTAGTATTCTTAAAATGACTCTCCCGTATATCACCGCTTGACTTTTTCCTGTTCTGTGTTTGCAATTATTGTTTTCTTATGAATGAGTCGCCAGGAAATTTCCTGATGTCGGTAGTTTGAGAGATTCAAAATACCAGCCTCAGGTTGGCAACGCTCCGTAATCAACTATAGAGGGGAGTTTACTTGGTTCTGTTAATTGAAAACGTTGTCTTCTTTTAAGAATATTAAATACGGAAAAATAATCCACGAATTAAATTTTTTCGTCTCTGTGATATTGTTAAAAATCTCAGCGTGTGTCTGGTTTAAGTGTAGAACACATCTACAATGTGTCCCAATGTTTAATATTATTCAATTACAGTTTATTACATTTTGATTAGTGATGTGCATTTAATTAAATCGGTTCTGTTATCGATATGTATTGTGCATTTTTGAAAATGTATGAATCATAAAATTTCGATCGAATTTTTCAAAATTATAAGGAGTCAAGTGATTATCCTCTGTTCTCACCTTACTCGCACAATTATGGTTGTTTATGTGTCCCCTACCGAAATTTGAGATAAAAAGTAGCCTTCATTCCTTATGTACCAGAGTGTTTTTTTATGATTTTGGAAGGCAAACAAGCAGACGGATTTCCTGATGGTAAGAAATTCACGCTGCCTAAAGACAACAGAGGTTGAAGTGATGCGTTGCCAGCTTGAGACCGAGATGTTAGGCCTCGAGCAAAAGTAAGTTTATTTTAATTTTTTTTTGTGTCACCTTAATTACAGTGTTGATTTTAAATGATTCGTCTGTACATTAAGAGCATTTATCGATATTTTATGAAGTATCTATGTGTAAGAGCAATCCCTGTTTCGAAAAATTTCACTTTTATTGCAATTCATCGGTGTCAAATTTCACTTTTTAAACGGCAATTGCCTAAGGTTATCTAATAGTGGTATAAATAACACGAAGTTTATCTGAATTGAGCCTAACCTCCGATAGTTTAGCAAAACACTTGAGGCGATCATGTTGCTTTAAGTATTAGTCTCTACACTATACCATTACGATGTAGCCTTTTAGATAATCAATATATTTTATAAAATCTGTAAAGAGGTGTGTTTGTCCATTTTTTCACAATCCAAAGCATGCAAGCAGACAGACAGAGTTGCTATTTGAAGCTGGGTTGTTAAGTACATACGTGTGCTAACTATCTCTAGACTGGAACACGACAACAATCGTGAGCATTGGGTAAGTTGGTAGCTCACCATCTTGAGGCTTCTATGGCACGCTTTTTTAGAACTTTAGAGGCCAACTCAACCTTTAAACCGGAATACGACAGTGTCAAGTTCGCACGGTATCAGATTGGTTTAGATTTTCTGCATTATTCAACCAGTGTAATTAGTCAGACTAGATAGTAAAATCTTACCAAGTTATGGATAAATTAGTATCACTCCCCTAAATATTTCTGACGTCATAATATGAGCAGTTATCATTGTTGTGTTCCGATGGAAAAGGGTTGGGCAAACCATAAAATTGGCACAAGAGGCTGTTCCCAGTGCCCATGTTCCCAGCTGCAATTTGGCAATGCGCCATTAACTTTTTTGATGAGACCTGTATGCGACGTATATTTCTTACCATCAGGAAGTCTACATGCTTTTTTATATTTATTATATTATGTTAAAAAAAGGTTCGAGTCACACAAACTGTGATCAATAAATCTAACAATAAATATTATTCTATAACTAAGTGGAGATATAAATATAACGTTAGTATGATATTTTATTTGTTGAGCTATATTCCTGAAAAAAAGCTAAGCTGAGCTTCTTTCACTGGATCTTCATAATGTGCTGCTGCACTCCGATCCGGTGGAAGATTTTTATAATTTCAGCGTAATAAAACTACAAAATCTGAATTGAATTTTCAATAAGTAAGTCATTCACATACACAAGAAATTAGGTTTTAATCAAATTTTTTCAGTTTCAATCTTGGAATGAGACCAATTGAGTGTGTTTATTCAAATAAAAAAAATAAAAAAGCTAACACATGATTTCCAATTATTTTTGAAATTGGTTAAAAATTATAAAGACGCTTACTACTACTCTTCTTACTACTTTTATGTGAAACAAATATTTTCTCATTCTTGTTAACTGACTTCAAAAAGGTGGAGGGAGGTTATGTGTTCGACTCATATGTATTTTTATTTTTTTTTGTATCTAAATCGATTTCTCCGTCATTTTAGAACCGATTTTTTTATTGGACATAGAGAACTTCCGAGTACGCCACAATATATCAAGTCAGGATCTGATGGAATCACATCCATCTATTTTTTAATTTTCTTATTCTATTTTTTGTGTTCGTAGATTTTTTAAATTTATTTATTCGTATTAAAAATTAACTTATTAATGACAATAAAGCTGCGATATAAACTCGATGATTTACTTATTTGAATCGAATTCGTTTTTAGGCACTTTTGCTGTGCTCGTGCTTAGGCGGTTTATATGAACCGAGCCTATCCTCCGGTAGTTTAGTAAAACACTTGAGGCGATCATGATGAAAGTATTGGTTTGTGATTCACAATGTATCATTACGATGCAGCCTTTTAGTTAATAATAAATATTTATACGTATAATGAACGTTATGGTATTTCACGAGCATTATTGTGACATAACAGTAAAAGTTAAATGAACTTTGGGTTATGTTGTTTGGTTCAACAATGGACGGTAAATCTTCCTTTCTTGTGTTGGTATTTTTATATCAGCTGGTTTTCAAACAGATTTTATTCTACGCGAACAAGCACATGGGTTTTCCTAAGACATCTGTGGCCTATAGACTGGGCCTATTGTGAGAGGCTATCGGATACCCTGCCCTCTGGAACGGAAAATGACAGAGTCAGAGAGGAAGAAATAGATAAGGCGGTGGATTCTTACCCGGTCAAGTTGCTGCACAGAACTCTATTACCAACAAAACCATTGGTGGTCATACCTTGGTTTCTAGGCAGCATACCTTGCCTACTTCGAAGTAATTTTGTTTTTCCCTATAAATATACTATCCCAATATTTATCAATGCATACTTATAACTTATCCTTATTTATAAACTATGAAAAAATAGCAAAGTCTATTTAAATAATTTTATTACGACTTTTGCCCCCGTGTTGGTCCGGGCTTCTTTGCAGAGTAGACCATCTGCCTTCCATCTGCGGCTCGTAAAGGCGAGCATAGGATTACCCTCACTACCACCGTGGCATCCTAGGAGATAGAGTTTCGTAGCGACTTGCCTTGGTACCACCGCCTTACCTTTTCCTGCCATCACAACGTCCAATGCTTGCCGTTGACGTGTTCCGGTTCGGAAGGTTAGGTAGCCGGTAAACTTACCTTTGCTCGAGGCCTAACATCACGGCCTCAAGTTGGCGGTACACCATTACCACCTTTGGTGTCTCCAGGCGCCGTGAATTTCTTACTATCAGGAAATCCGTCTGCTTGTTTTCTTTCTATTATCATAAAAAAGGTCTACTGTCCTAATAAAATTCTTTAAAACATAATATTAACTTGACTAAATAGATTTTTTTAAATTAAATGCAACTTATTTGTATTAAACATCCAGTTTAAAGTGGGTTGTGCCAACCTCACGATAATGCACTAAGGGGTACAGGGAGGTTTCGTAAACCTGTTTAACATTTCTCACGTACTTAACAAATTTCCCCGAATCTTTCTTTAGTCTTAAGTTACTTAAATTTCCCACAATGCTTCATCTAATTAACCTAGATCCCAAATAAAAAAAAGCCAGAAACTATGACATGTAACAGTAAAATCTTTAAAATTAAGTACTGTTAAAAATCCAATCTGACGTCTCCATCTTCCCCCAATTACATTAAACAGTTAATGAAAGAAGAGTAAGTGTAACGATAATGGTATTAAAGTACAATAATCTAGCGATCCAAAAACTTAAATTGCTTGCCGAATCGCACAGCCATCGCCCCACTTACGCCAATCTTCATAATTCCATGCGATTGTTGTATATTGTGTTTGGATTGCCGTAATTCTTATCAATAAATAGAAAGTAGTGGATTTTGGGTCAAAGTAGCATCGTACGGGTTAAAGTGAACAAATTTTCATTTGAAAATTAATTTTCAATGACATTAATTGAGAATAGCTCAATTAACTTATAAGTAAAGGCGCTTTTATTATTTTAATAAACAAGCCGTTGAACTTTTTTTATAAACAATGATGCACGTGTAATAAAGTTTTTGTCTATTAACACTTATACTGCTCACTTATTGGGTTTTCATGTGTTGCAATTTAAATAAAATTGTGTATTTTTTTATTAGTAAATAAGAAGAGGAAGAAGTAGTTTTGGAAATAAAATTCCGAGGAAAATATTTTTTGTGCCAAAAAAATTGCAATTGTTAATATAAACAAAAAAATAAAAAAATAGTCTTTGATTTACCTAATCAAAAAGTATAAATTAGGCAGGGCACCCAGGACTATCCGAAGATACTAAGTCCCACAATGTGATAGGAGGCAAGCCTATCGCCAACCGGGCACATATCCATTCCCGAGCAACATTTTTTTCTATTAGAAAATTGGAAATCCTAAATTTTCTTTATGTTGCCCGACCCGAGATTCCCCGAACCCGGGACCTCATACAGTCAAGTCCAACACCTGAACCGCTAGACCACAGAGGCGATAAAATTATAAGAAAAAAAAAGCACCACGTAAGCCAATAATTCAAAGGAATCTTCCAATGGCTTCCAATCATTGTTTCACATTCCCACTTCCCACACTCATTACTATTGGGTCGATACAATTCACACAGACGCGGTAACCTTTTGATTTATATGGACATTGTTACTCCAACGTTATCTGCATTTGACACGAATACATTGAATACTTGATAGTGTTCTAATTCAGGCCCTACAGCTTTCGCCTGGAAGCTACTCTGGATTTTTTCTCAATAATATGGAAATTAAACTCGCTTCTGTGGTATAGCGGTCCGGCGTCGGATTTGACTTCTTGAGGTTCCGGGTTCGATTAATGGGTCGGGCAACAAAAAATTAGAAATTGTATATTATTCAATTTACTAATAAAAAAATATTGCCCGTTATTAGATATGTGCCCGGTTGGCGAGAGGCTTGCTACCTATCACATTGTCTTCGGCTAATCGTGGGTGCCCTGGTTGTGCCTCTGCCTACCGCTTCAGGGATATGGAATATGGAAGATAAGACTAGGTTGGTGGAACTGATATTTGTAGTTATATGCATCTATAGTTATAATTCGATCGGATATGAACAAGAAACTTTTGTCACCATAGAGATAAATGTTCTAGTCACCTTTAGCGATTATATCAGTGTTGGTCATTGTGGTGTTCCGTGTTGAAAACCATTATAGCCGGGAACTTTCACACATAAGCTACGATTCTGTTAATAAGATAGCAACACACCTATGACATCTATGGTGTTTATAAGTGACAGTAGTCATCAGGAGGATTTGTGCTTGTTCGTTGTCATATACAATTAAAACATACGTTTCATATTTATATAGCACACTGACTATTATGGTAGTGACAAATTCATGTCTGTGGGTATGCCGTCTGCTTTCGCTTCGCCTCCTTTTAGTACATGCCAAATCTGCTCGATAGAAAGGCGACCTCATCTTAAGGAGGATATCACACTACAGCGTGGACGCTGCTCCGGTGTGCGCTAATGTTGATTTTAACTTTTAAATTAGGGCTACCCAAACTTATCTGTACTGTGATGCCCTTTGGTCGTGCTATTTTTAACGACGCCTTTTAACCCACTCAGTGTCCAAAGAGAAAACCTCCAGATCAAATGCTTACCATTTATGCTTACAAGCACTATTTTTTATGATTCCTCTTAACCCAGCCCGCACCCCGTGGACCAAAAAAGTTACCAGTTATAATACGTAGAAATCTAATAATGCGTCCTTAGACTCGGATAACGGATAACTCACTCGAATCGGTCGTATTGGTACGCGACGGCCCTGAGACAGCGCTACGATGCCCCAGGACATCGCGACGCACAGTTTGGGAAGCCCTGTTTTAAGGCTTGATTTTTATGCCAAAATTGGACGCAATACCCCTCTGCCATCGCATCTTCGTGCGGTTATATTTCAAAGATAAAATCCGTATCACGGTATCCGTATCCGTATCCGGAGCGGTGTCCGCTGTGAATTGTGAAGTGATATACTACTGCAATATAGTACAACTTTATTACACAAACCGAACCCGTATCAAACCGCTACCAGTGTCTGTCGCAATCCTAGCACGAACGTTCTCACGGTGCCCATGGTTTATCTATTACGGTATGGATTTAACGTGGATTGAATCGGTCACGGATTGTTTATGTGTTATGATTGGCGAGACGGATACAGTGGGGTTACTCTCGAATCTCGATTTCATGGAAATTAGATATTGGAATCGGATATTGACATTTTGGCTATATGCAAGTCGGTTTAGCCGTGAAAGAGCAAGAGACATACGGACAGACTTTCGCATTTATATTAGTAGTATGGAAGTATGCATATTAGTATGGGTGTGAAACTTTATCGGATATTGAGAATTATTTAATGTTTTTGGTATTGTTTATTGTTATTACTTGCGCAACTTTTGTATTTGGTAACTGTTGTGGTTTTTCACTTTTGACTAAAAATAGTTAAAAAAAAAACAAAAAGTGTCTACACGCCCATATCCCCGAAGAGGTAGGCAGAGGCACAACCAGGGCACCCACGACTAGCCGAAGATACTAAGTCCCATAATGTGATAGGTGGCAAGCCTATCGCCAACCGGGCACGTTTCCAATCCCGACCAACATTTTTTTTTATTAGAAAATTGGAAAAATACAATTTTCTTTTCGTTGGCCGACCCGGGATTCGAACCCGAGACCTCATGCAGTCAAGTCCAACACCCGGACCGCTCGACCACAGAGGCGACAAATAAAAATAGTTAAACTAACGATATTCGAATAATTATTTATTACTAATTCGCATTAACTTTGGTTAACATAAATAACGTGACGCTGATCTCTATAATGGTAGGCAGTGGTGAGAAGAGAGAAGAAATAACAATTTAGAATTCAGGCTTTGGAAAGAATATTTGATGTAAGTTTTTTAATTTGGACACATTTATTCATTGTGGACTTTATTTCTTAGTTTTTTTTCTTATTTAAAGGTTATGAAACGGTTCACATATTACCATAAGTTTATTTTAATTCAATTCTCATAGATAGGCAGGAAAACGGCCGTCGAGTCAATTAATAGGTGTACAAAAAATATTGATATATTTTTCAACAAAATTATTTTTTGTCTTGTGACATGTGAAAAGCTTTTGTAGCTTCTATACTTTTAACACAATTACACTTTGCAAGCATTACTTATATTTATTAGATTATCGGTATACTGTATCTTGGAAATGCTATCTCATTTTATACTGTGTTAGTCTAAGATGAAACAGCAAGGAAAAATGTTTTCTGTAATCTTTTTCACTGACTTATCTTTTTTTTAAATTCAACCTCCGAAGGACTATAAAATTCGTATGAAAACTGTTGCAATTGTCCAATTTGCAGGCAAACAGCTTGTAATTCATAAATATAAAAAAAGTCTCAACCGCAAAATTTATAAAAAAGCCTGATATACGTCAATCATCTAATTCGATACGTACAAATTATAATCAGTCTATGTTTTCTCTTGACTTTCGCCCCTTTGACCTATGATCATAAAAGCTGTTTGACCCTATCGTACTGTCTAACTAGACAGTGATTTTCTAAAATATTAGTTTCTTTTATATATAACTAGCTGACCCGGCGATTTGTTGTCGATTCGTACCCTTACATTATAAAATTACTTTTATAATGTATAATGCATTGAAAACATGTTTGTTTTATTTGGAAAATGTGTATTTTCAATTTTCTAATAAAAATGACGGTGTCTGGGATTAGATATGTGCCCGTTTCGTGACAGGCTTGCCACTTATTACATTGAGGGACTTAGTGTCTTTGACTAGTCGTGTGGGTGCTCCGGTTGTGCTCATAAGTGTGACTGTATTTTTGGCCAAATCTATGCAACCGCTGTACCCTGACATGGCTGAGGCGACTTATGACGCTTTAAAGGATTCAAGCCCAATTTCACAAAATTTGACTTAAAGCTTATGGCAAATAATGATGCTTGATTAATGGCAGATGCTCACGCTCAAGCCAAATAAGAGAAGGATGAGAGTATTTCTGAACTGTATGAAATCGTTTCCGTAAAATGAACTTGCGTAAACATTTTATAACCGATCTTAATCTCTACGCACGATACATCTCTTACAAATGTGTATATGTGTTTTATCTAGATTTGTGAATTGACTTCCTTGTTTTGACTTGAACGTCATACATAATTCATATTTTACAAGCAGAATGTTAAATTATTATGTTTTGAATTGTTAAGTTGGTTGGTTCTTTTTAGTTTTGTTGTTAAATATCATTTATTAACATGCGGGGGGTGTCCATAAATTGCATGAGGCTTTTGAGAAAAGAGGGGAGGGTTTCGAGACTCGAGATACATTTCACGTAATTAAATTTTGGGTAGAGGTTTTGCCCCCCCACTTTTAGACCATCTGTCTTAGTAAATATAGTGTTTTTACACCGCAACCTATAAAATTGCAAGAAATAATATTAAATTAAGTTCTTCACCAAAATAAAACCAAATCGTATTTTTCACGATTTTGTGAATTCCGGCGCAGTTTCTTTCATTATCTTGAGAGATCGCGTAATAGACATTTGACTTATAGTCAAAGACGCTTAGGACCAACAATGGGGAAACTTTAAAATTAATTTTGTAATAGCATAGTAATCGGGTTTCAAACATTATTGGCATTGGAACATTCCTGTTCTTTGGAAGTCGGTTAAAATGTAAAAGGTAGTGGGATCAAATAATTGGACGATTTCCTCCAATTTAGTAGCATTATCGATATTTGATCAAAGTTTTTTTTTAGTTAGAAGAATTTAGAATCAGATCAAAGATTTTGACGTTTCAGTCAAAAATGGCCGTAAATTATTAAAAAGTAGTATCGAATAAAGGCATTCAAAGTGTGGAATGGCGTCTGTCTAAAAGCACCTACTTTAATTAAAGATGATACATTTAATAATAAAAGCTATTAGATCAGTGGAATACCAGCCTAAGGTCCACCGCATACTTGCGGTATTCCTTTACACAATCCCGTATAAAAATTTCGAAACCAAATTTTCGCCTATAGTAAATTCACTCAAATTTAGTAAGAAAAAATCCGAATGTTTTGATTAATATGTTAGATTAATATGGACTCGCTGCGTTTGATTTTTTCTATCAGTAGGGTTACTCTTCAATCTCGATTTCATGCGAATTGGAAATTGGAATCGTATATGTCATTTTAGGTAGTTTTGAGCACAGTACTAGCGGATTATTAACATTTAATAACAAATAAATTCAAAGAATCCGATAACATAATTTATTTTCAACTGTTAACTAAATGTCAACAATTCGCCAGTATACTTAGTGTTCAAGAGTACCTAAAATGACATATACGATTTTAATTCCCAATATCGCATGAATCGAGCTTCAAGTAACCCTACAGGATTCGGTAACGAAATTCCGAATGTATGTGATGAGCCTAAGCCGCGTTCCAATTCTCGAAAAGCGAGAGTATGGACATATCGTAACAATCTTAACATGCGAGTGTAAACATTCTATTTTCGTATGTTTTCGTTCTCTAAATCTATTCGAAAACACTCTCTTTGACATGTTTAAAGATGCTGAGCCGTTAACGATGAGAGATTGTTTTATGAGAGGAACCGTTGATGGCCTGTGATTCATTATTACGTGTTTTATTGAACACTTTCATCTTTAAAGTGCAGTAAGCAATACTTAAGTTACGTAGTGATAAAAAACTTTAATAGGCAGTCGTAGATACGACTGCCTATTAAAGTTTTACGAAAGTATTTTTGGAAAAAAGAAACGGGAGAATGATTACAAAAAGTCTCCCCATTAGTTAATTGGAAGTTTTAATATGTAACTTGCAACAGTGATTCCTATCGCGTTTCTATATCGCTATTCCTAAAAAAATTAAATGAAATGAAAATGATTTATTTGCGGAATATGTGTGTTAAAAAGTCGTTATAGAAATATTTAAGACTACAACATATTCTTCCACATTGTGGTGTAGGTACAAATATTTAATTAAATTTTAATAAGTTACGTATATTTATATAAAAATGTATATTTAAATCGTAGCACTTATTTACATTTTTAATAAACATTTTATTTATTTATAAACATAAGTTTCATAATTTTCATAATTAAATAAATTAAATATTGCCTTATCCATACAAATATCATAAATGCGAAAGTCTGTCGGTCTTTCTGTTACTCTGTCACTGCGAATAACGGCAAATAGCTAAAAATTACGAATTCAAATATAGCCTATATTTGAATTCGGAATTTTTATTTTTTCAATAATCGGCTTCCAAATAACTTTAATATGGGATTAAAGTTTCGTGGAAATCGTAGCTATTCTACACTGACGAAGTCGCGCGCAAACAGGTAGACAATTACTAAAAAAACAATAATTATTGCTTAGTATTAGAATTCCGTTTTGAAAAAAAATCTAACCTAACAAATCCAAGCCTGCCTGCCACACATGATCGGATTTTTTCCGTCCGGAATTGAAGTGGTTTTGTATGGGAATTTCGGAATTTGGTTGGTTTTCGGAATTTTGAGACGGAATTTAGTAACAGAATTCCGAACGTATGTGTTGGGCCTTAGATATTACTGTTTGAAGCCGTAACGTTTTATCGTGAAATATGAACATAAATTGTTGCGAAACTCACCAATAACTCAAATAATGCTAACTAGAATGTCGTTTCTCTGTTCATTACGGTAACGGATAAGTTCTATACTCAAATGTCGCCATTCTTACTCGGCCAGTTAATATTTACCGTGTAAAAGCTAGTTATAGTCCGAGAGCTCACGCACCGAAACTTGAGTTGTATTTAGTTATTTTTTTATTTAAGTTAAAATTAGATTGTAATTTGTGTTTTTTATCGAGTTTATAATGTTATTATCAGTATTGAAATAAAAGACAAGCCTGCTGAGTTTCTTTCGCCGGATCCTCGCAGTGTGTGGCCACGATTCCGATCCGGTGGCGGTTTATGGAAATGTCGACGCGCACTAGTACCATCTGTATAGTCCATGTGAATAAAGTCAATTACAGTAGTAATTATAATTAAACCGAGCGATGGTAGATTTCTGCGAGAACTTGCTCAGTTTTTTTTATTTCGTACAAGTTACAAGTGACACTCTGCGAAAGTGCTAGCCACTAATGTGTTTCGATCTTAGTGTACGTAGTGAGTTATATTACTAGATGATTACACTAGTGCCGTTAGACAAAATATATTATGCGTAATAAATAAAATGATATATAAAAAAGAGTTTGTAAAAATATAACAATATTGAAACATCGCAATGTGGTAAATTACGTTGGCATAAATTAAAATTTTTGTAACAATTTCTGAAACACATATTTAGCAAATAAATAATTTTCAAGGGGAATGTCTTAGCACACATACCAACTCGGAAAGGGACCGTCACCGTATCGCCTCGAGCTGTTCTTTATTGTCTCCATACTGCAACGTACACTAATCGAAATCATAAAGTAACCACCGCGCCTCGTAACGCTCGCGGTCGGACGGTCGTAAGCGCGGTGTAGGGTTTTTTGAGCGTATATTTAAAGGTCGCTGGTATCTTCGATGAATGGACTGTATAATTAATTAAATATGGAGGGCTACTAGTTCTTAGGAAAATGGCAGAATAAGAAAGATCCACTAACCTTATCCGGACCACCTTCTGCCTAAGGCCACGAACTTCTGCTTCCACAAAGTCGTTCTAGTACACCCTTTCTTGTTGATTGTTTTTGTTCACAAATTAGCACAGCTAATATTGAGGCACAAAATGTTAATGTGAAACGTTCACACAATGGACCCAAGCAACGTATATCTTCGTTGATGGTTCGCGGCGGAAGAGGGATGTCACGGCGGTGACATGGCCGTCGACATACGGACGGTACACGGAATAAAGTTTGGCAGATCACTTCTACCCACCAATTTCGATAAGAACCGAACACGCGGTGTCGTTTAGCTGTAGCCAGACCTGCTGATACTGTTAAGTTGACCCCTGGTTGACGGCGAGGCGAAAGGCGATACGGTGACGATCCCTTTCCGAGTTGATATGTGTACTGAGACCTTAATAATGCAAACAAGCAGCAATTATAAGTTTAAAATGTGATTCTTATAATTTATTTGAGCTCTCCGGCTATGATTTGCGAACACGAAGAGGTATTTACATTTGACGCGATCGTTGAAGGGAGAGATTCTGATAAGGCGGCAATAACTTGAATAGTGCATTAGTTTTCCGTTCGCCACTGCCGTGTTGGTGAAAATGGTTGCTATTAATAGGTACTACTTTCCTCGATTAGTTCCGGGCTTCATTGTGAAATAGACAACGTCTTTCCTACAAAGCGCTTAACAATAAGCGTAATTGGGTATGGGAGTCGCCAGGATTATTTTTAGGGAGGTGCTATACATACTATTAACCTACATAAAACATCGAAATGAACATGTATTACAACATACGTATTTACATACGAACACAAACATACATACATACTCTCGAAAAGGTAATCCTTTAGGGACACTAATTGTCCCGCAAGTTCGGTCAGGTAATTTTTTCTATCAACTTTCTTTCCGGCAGGGGGGTGCAGTTGCACCCCCTAGCACCCTGCTGCCTGCGCTCATGAAAGTGGGTATGTGTCACTGTCGCCATGACTGAGTAGATTTTGCGAGGTCTCAAGAGCTTTGATACCACTGGCCTTCCTGTTACTTTAGTGCTCGCCTTTGTCGCACTTGGGTTTATGAAGTTTAAGGAATCCTGTGATTGTTCACGTAAGTTGCTCAGCATCTCAGCCTCAGGTTAGACCTTGTCTATAGGCGACGCGTATTTTCCAATCGGGGAATACATCTCCATGTCTGAATTCTTCAATCGACATTTTTTGTAGTATTTGAAAGTATACAAATATGTATGAAATATGGAAGGATGCAAGATAATCACATGTTTATATTTCACTGGCACTTCTAGCCTGCATTTCACCTGAATGTGATTTAAATAGAAAATAAGACAAATATAAGATAATGAAAATGACTACTGAAGTCCTTGTGACGCGTCTATATAAGTCTAAAAACTGCCGCTGGAACGAAACCACTCACTGAGAAAAATCGACGAAAGAGACTCAGAGACATTGCGGTATTTTTTTTCTTATAAGATTGCAGGCTGCCCCTCCTGATGGTAATAGTCGTATAACCTATAAACACCATAGATATTAATGATGCGTCGCTTTCGCATAGCCGAGATTTGAAGTTAAGCAAATCTACCGGTTATTTTCGGCACGGAATACTTTGTTGGCAAGCACTGACGTTTTTCAGATTTAATTCACAGTTATATTCGTAGCCATGGGAATACAAACATATCATACATATTATATTGTGCATATATAATATAATTATATATTATTTCGTATAGATCGAAATAGCTGCTAAACAAACTCCTACCAAGTAAATTAAAAGTTGAAAGTAATTCGTAAATGGCAACCTAGTATTATGAGAAAATAAAAGACGATGTCACGTAATCACTGTTTGTTATTTCTTAGCGACATGCGACACATTAAAAGCGGAATTCCACTCACTCTCCTCACACGTGGTAATCCAACGGTTGCATAACCATGTAACTTTACTGTTTACATACACAACCTACGAACCAACGCAACCTACGCAAATATGAATGTTTGTCTAGGGTCAACGACAGTCAGAGTAAATATTACAATATTACTCTTTCGTACTAGGTTTAATGCGTATCCAGAGCAGCAGAGCAGTATTGCATTAGTACTCAGTTTTATTTGATTATATATTTCGCATAGATTTCTTTTACAGGGAGGTAGACGGCACGCTAATAATTTAACTCCACGCCTATGTTACTCCGTTCCGCGAATGTGTCCACATAACGATGCCCGCATCGTGTGCCTACAATTTGTAAGTATGTAGTAGGTTTTTTGTGAATTGAAATTTGTTTATTCGAGGCATATCTGTGTTAAAAGTTGTTACACAGATATTTAAGCAAATCAACATATTCTACCACTTTGTGGTGAGCAAACTTTTTTGTGATGAACATTGATGTATTTACGAGTCTGGGTGTTTATTAAATTTATACCACTATTTGTTTGAGTATTTCTATATATAGGTGTCGTTGTCTAACACCCATAATTTGCTTACTTTGGGGCTAGTGGATTTTGTGTAATTTGTCCAGGAAAATTTATTTATTTATAATGCCTCAAAACATGTTTTAGTATGGTTTTAGATAAAGTCGTTTACAATTGTTTAATTAACCTTTTTAATTATGGTAATTATTATTTTGATGATAATATTCGCAAAACTTTAATATGTATTAGCATAAACGTGTACTCTTATAGGCTTTATGTTAGAACACTACAAACGTTCATGTCTCCTTTGTTGTTTATAAGATGTTGCTACTGTATGTACGTATACATAAACGTTATCCATGTGTGATTTGAAGTGTAAGAATGATTTTTAATATATGCCTTATCTATGGTGTATATGTCTATCCAACGTATTCGCGACGCTTAATAAAACCCAGGTTATAAAACAAGAAATACAGCCATATTACTTGTTTCAGTCCTCAAGGTGTAATAACCGAAGTACACATTTATGGGAAAACCTATAAATTCTTGATTTATTCATTCACGGCTGGAAAGTCTCTTGAAAGAATATGCTTTTCTACCTAGCAGCTTATGAGAGATGATCAGATTGGTTTCGAAAATGTCGACCCTGTAGCTGGAAACTTAATCAGGAGTGTTATCCATATTATCTCCATGTATTACAGCATCAATTTGGCAATAGATTTGCACAATATGCCTACTATACCGGCCTCAGGACAGAGACGTACCTGTAACATCTAAGGTGTCAATAGGCCACGATTGTTTCTTACCATCAGGAGAGCTCTGTGCTTATTCGTTGACCTCTAAACAAAAAATAAAGAATCGCGGAATAGGACTTGTGCGTCATTATCCCCGTCCCCCCATGTTGGTCCGGGCTTCTTTGCAGAATAGACCATCTGCTTTTCTTGCCAGGCAGCTCGTAAAAGGCATAGGCTTACCGTCACTAACACCGTGACATTTGACTAGGTGGTAGAGTTTCGCAGCGACTCGCCCGGATTGGCATCACGGCCTTTCCTATTTCTGCCGCCATAACGTCATGACGTGTTCCGGTTCGGAGGGTAAGGTAGCCGGTAAACTTACTTTTGCTCGAGGCCTAACATCCTGATCTCAGGTTGGCAAGGCACCATTACCTTCTTTGGTGTCTCTAGGGGGCGTGAATTTCTTACCATCGGGAAATCAATCTGCTTGTTTGTCTTCCTATAACATAAAAAAAAAATTATACTCGACTTTTACTTAGCGGAAATCCATATTTATTTTTATAGCAAATATAGAAAACATCTTTATTATACTCATTCCAAGTATCCTGTGTAACCGTTTTGGCGGCAAATCTCATAACAGACAGGTAATGTGAGAAATGAAATGAAAGGACCCGCAAACAAGACCGTGAATAAAGTCCAATCTTAGGAATCAAACCAACTTTTAACGTTCTTCGCTAAACCCTGTCGACGACCCCACCACAAAGATTCGTACACGGAGGACTTTTTCGTGAAGGACGTGAGGAGTTGTTTTGTTTTTGTTTTCCGAGCTTAGACACTATCCGTCTTATTAATTAATAAAGAAGTACTAACGTAGGAGTAAAATTAAATCTATGTTATAGTCCGTAATCCATTGTAATAAATACTATAATACGAGGGTCAAACTGAAAGTTCTTAGAAAATCCAAAGCTAAGCATTCTAGCAAGTTATTAGTTTTATTATAACTTTTCAAAATAGCGTCCATTTACATCAATACATCGCTGCATTCGATGGAACCATTGAGAAAAGCACCTTGCCCACTCGGCCTTAGGGGTCTCTTCGACGGCGTTTTGAAACGCTGCCACTGCTTCTTCGGCGTCCATAAAATGTTTTCTTCGAAGTTTTTCTTTTATTTTCGGGAATAAATAAAAATCGCAGGGTGCGAGGTCGGGGCTATATGGCGGGTGATAATTCTACGTCTGAGGTCGCCAAATAGTCGATCGTTTGCCTGGCGGTGTGCGACGAGGCATTGTCGTGATGAAGGAGGATCCTGCTGCGAGGTCGTTTCTCTCGAACTTTTTCCAAGACAAGTGGCAAACAGTTGTTAGTGCATGCATTAACCGTTTTCTGATCCTCTAAGACAACTGTCGCGTAATGACCTGCCTTTCCGAAGAACGAGACCACCATCTTTTTTCCAACACTTCGACCTCTCTTCACTTTAGTTGGCAACTCTTCGGAAGGAAACACCCACTGAGCAGACTGTCTTTTGGTTTCCGGATCATAACAGTAAATCCAGCTTTCGTCACCCGTTAGTATGTCGAACACAGCATTTGAGTCACCTCCGTTAAATTTTTGGATCATTTCTCGGCACTAATCAACACGGGGGAGTTTTTGAGCCTCGGTCAAATTATGCGGTATCCAGCGGGCACAAAGCTTCCTGACCGTTAAATGTTCATGGAGGATTTTGTGCACTTGACTCATACCTATGCCT
>NJDD01003865.1:209264-222036 GCA_002245505.1 Calephelis nemesis | reverse complement strand
AAGGATTAATGCTGTATTGCTTAAAATCGCTTCGTAAATAAGCCATTATTTTTCGTAAAAAGTAAAGGATAAAAATTGGTTATTGTAGGTTATCCCTAAGAGATAACCATATACCATCGCGAACTTTTTTGTAGACCTTTATAAGGTAAACAATACTTAGTACATTATTTAGATCTATCTCGTAGAGTTCAGCCAGCGTTTGCAATGCAAGCGCAAAAAAAGTGTTTATTTACGACTTCGCATTAGATATCTTGAAATTATCAGTGGTTCTCTAATATATGAAGCATGTTATTATACTTAAAAACCTTCCTCTTGAATCACTCTACCTATTTAAAAAAACCGCATCAAAATCCGTCCCGTAGTTTTAAAGATATAAGCATACATACATACAGACAAACGCGAAAAGCGACTTTGCTTTATACTATGTATAGAAGTACTCGAGTATACAAACTATTTGTATACTCGAGTACTTTAGGTAGCATAGTGGTGTTCAGGAACCTGTAACATAGTATAATATACTCAAAAAGGAAGGCACGACCACTGCACTCACGACTAGCCGAAGACACTAAGTTTAACAATGTGTAAAGTGGCAAGCCTATCTCAAACCGGAGCTGTATCCAATACCCGTCAACATTATTTTTATTAGAAAGGTGAAAATAAACATTTTTTTGTTGCTCGATCTTTTGGGATCAAACCCGGGAAGTGTTATACAAGTTTGTTTTTTCGACGATAATTGAATTTTGCGATCAGAATTGCCCTTTCGTGGCGGAATGGTGCCACCGCCTTACCTATTCCTGCTGCCATAACGTCATGACGTGTTCCGGTTTAGAGGGTAAGGTAGCCGGTAAACTTACTTTTGCTCGAGGCCTAATATCCCGACCTCAGGTTGGCAACGCACCCTTAGGTGTCTTTAGGCGGCGTGAATTTCTTACCATCAGGAAACCCGTTTGCTTGTTTGCCTTCCAATATCATAAAAAAATTCTGGATGGAATTTTGATGAAATTCTAATATGCATATAAGACCCGTGTTCAAACGTAGTCTACTTTTTTTGAAGGTCAATCTTCAGGAGACTGTAACAGGGATGAAATTTTGAATGAAAATCTATTCCTCGCTGACGAATTCGCGGATAATCGACTATTAGTTATATTTTCGCTAAGCAACAACTTGAACTTTAACCAACTCCGATGGTAACAACGAGGTCGATTGCACCCGACCCCGGAGCAGTTTGTGCAATGATTAATCTACGACATCTTAGATAAAGACCAATAAAAGGTTACGTGGTCATTTTATTACTGTAATAAAATATCAGCAGATAAAATTGCACTAAAATAGGTTTACGAGTTAAAAATTTAATAGGTTTTTTTATGTTATATTATATTTTATGATAGCGTAAAACAATGTGGCTTTTCTGGTGCTAAGAAACAGTTATCGCATAAAGAAACCATCTATAAACTGGTGCGTTGCATTGTCATCGTAGGTATCTAAGAACACTTATTCGAACGAATAAACTGATCCTTCATACCAGAACACGACGGTGCCAAATATACACGACTGTCATGGCGGCAGCAATACGCAAAGCAGTGGAACAATACAGTGTTTTTTGTGGTAATGAGCTTTTGAACATATCTTATGAATCTCCTGTCTATTCTACACAGATCAGAATCAACTTATGTAATTTACACGCATTGCTTCTGCTTGTAAAGAAGGGAGATAGAAAAGAGATCGCTTTAGGCGCTCTTCTTCACTCCTAATAGTATGACCATCGTTTTTCTTCCACCTTGCTGTTTTTGATATGCTAATATTATCAAACTGCTGGCTCCTCATATTTAAGCTTGACAGCCTATAATCCGCTTTCTTACTCTTAATTCTCCACTTCAAACGGGTCTTAACCATTCCTCGTGGATGTTTCACACATGTCTTGTTCCACAACATCCGAACGACATATCCGTATCCCTCAGTTCTCTGGGCTTTCGTTTTCAGTGAAAGCGTGTGTCATTTCGATGTCCGTAAAATGGCCATTGGCCGAAAGATTTCACATTAACGTAAAAACAAATCGAGTATTTATTTGACGAAATGATGACGCGGTTTCCGAATAAGCGGAACTTGCTTTCATTAATTCTTGACCATTCCTGTAGTTATTGCTTTTTGCTCTTACCCGACTGCGGTGATGTAAAGAGATAAAAGTGGAAAGTGACCTCACGCTCCCCTGAAGAGGTAGGCGGAGTCATAACCAGGACACCCATGACTAGCCCATGATGACTAGGTGGCAAGCCTATCGCGAACCGGGCACATATACAATCCCGGGCAACGTTGTTTTTTAGAAAAGAGTCCAGTAGCAGATAATTAAGTAATTATCTACATTGAAGGTATTAACGCATTTGCGTTCATACACAGTGTATTTCAGTTGCCAATTTTTGGCATCCTTTTTGTGGAACTTTTTTGGCACTAGCTGACCCGGCAGACGTTGCCTTAATTATGAATTTTTAAATTTTTTTATTGTTTCGCAAATTTACAAAACCTTTTCTTTCAAGAACTTCAAGGTAGTAATTAGTACAACAAAAAATAGTTAGCAAAATTGTTCCATCCGTTCAGGCGCTATACAATAATCGAGGGAAGTTAGGATGCATTTTATATATAAAAAACAGGTATATAAATATAGAGATATTTTACTTCTGTGATAATTCGTCTAGGTACACCACTGCTTTACTGTTCTTATCGTTATTATGCATTGTCCTATGCTGTTGTGTTTCGGTTTAGCATCTAAATTTTCCGGTGCCAACAGTTCAGCAACCCAAACTCAAGTTGGCAACACACCACTTACATTTTTCTCTCTATGTCTATCCATTTTCTTTTGTCATTTAATATAAATGTCGATATTTATATTCAAATAATTTTAAAAATATTTTTTTATCAACAAGTCGAAAAGTCCTTGTGGAATTCCAACGTCGCGTCGCGGAACGAATTAAAAACAAACAAAACAAATGACGCATATTTTTTATTAAACATCCATTAAAATGCCTTGTAGTTTAACTTCATATGCCGTAAACCTGTTTCGTTTTATTTTTCTGCTGTATTTTACTATTCCCTAGATCATTAAAAGAGTAGACCGCGCTCGCTTGTAGAAAATAAGCTTACTCACATTTATAATATCCTTTGTAACTGCTTATGGTTGTTTTTACATAGTTAACAGCAATCTAAGTTAGATTCTTTATTAAAAACAAAATTGTATAAATGCATTATACAATAAAATCTAAAAGTATACAATGAAGAGTTTTGGACGAATTTATTATAAGTACAGTTAGTCAATTTGATGAGTAAATTTATTTAAATGTCAGCATTAATAAAAGCCCTAAAATAGCTTCGTATGCTTTCGTCTTGACTCAAACGTGGAATTAAAATTATTTCCATGATTTCAACGAACTTCAATAATATATCTCTGAAATTGTAATGTAATACGAAACCAGTTAAAACTGAAGTTAAGTTTGTTACGTTAGATTTAAAAGTCCTATCTTTACCAATATTCATTCAATCCTTGGTCATTTCATCGCGCCTAAACAGATGGACTAATTTGCTAATTATTTTTGTTGTGTGAGTTATTGTCAGGAGAAGGTTCTTATGAAGAGGAAAACCGGAAAAAATGCAGGAAAAAAGAGAACACCAATACAACAATAATTTATTTTTTACAAACTAAACTTTAATGCGATTCGATGTTTTCAAATACAAAAATACGATGACAAATACAAAAAAAAATCAGGGACAAATCTCCTTACGCGTCACAATAAACAGGGTTTGATATGCGCAGTCTCTAGCAACAAATTATCTAATACAGTGTTCCGTTCTTATCTCAAGCAATATTACTAAAAAACTAATGCACTTAGACCTAATTTGATATCAGGACAAATGTTTGCTTTTGCGCAAGTGTTTTATGCTACTATGTTGTGTATCTACCTCAGTAACGAGGTTAGAATTTTATATTGTGAAAATAGATTATCTAGATATATGGTACCAGTTGTTAGAGATTGGGTTTTATGGGTAAGCGAGGCCTTAAAACTAAAAACGGTATTACTATGACCACAGTGAATTAAGAAGTTACGTTCCGTGTTTAAAGAATTTTGCGGTTTTACTGTATGTTTTTAGTATATGTTTTATCTAGTGTCTTCACGCCCGTAACCCCGAAGAGGTAGGCAGGCGCACAACCAGGAACCCACGACTTAGCCGCAGACATTTAATCCCACAATGTGATAGGTGACAAGCATATTCCCAACCGGGCACATATCTAATCCTGGTCAACGGTGATAACGAAATTGAAAAACACCTTTTTTGTTGCTTCAGCAGGGGATCGAACCCGGAACTTCTAGAAGTCAAGTCCGAAGCCGGACATAGAGGCGACTTTGTTGAGTCTAAGGCTCTAAGAAATGGTAAAGTGCTACATTCTCTCAATGGGATGTTGACTGTTGTAATGTAATAATTATAAATATACCTGGTGCCGCGGATATCATTTTTCTGTGACAGATATTATTCATGTGCTACTTCTTTTTTTTAAAAGTAGTTTTACCTCGTTGAATCGCCTCTGTGGTCTAGGGGCTGGTGTTGGATATTATGACTCGCTCCAGGATTGAACTTCGAGTCGGCCAACAAAAAGAAAATGCGTTTTTTTTTTAAATTTTCTTGCATATGTGCGCGGTTGGCGATGGACTCACCACCTAGTATATTGTGAAGTTTTATCTCTTTGGCTAGTAGTGGGTGCCCAGGTTGTGCCTCTGCATACCTCTTCGAGGAAATGGGCGTGATGATACTTTTTTGTTTTGTTCTCAGTGTGTTATCGTGAATTAAATCAATCTTTTTCCGAGGTGATATAGCAAATGCAACTATAACTGTTAGAAGCATATGGCCTAAACACATAACTGCGTTGCGACGCCGCGCCGCTAAAATCGTCGGTTTTCGTGCTGCGTTGAGACATCATAGATGTTTTTCTGCCATGAAATATCATGAGAAACTTATTGCTTATTTGTTAAATAAAATACTCTGTTTTAAATAAATTAATACTGCCGCGCCGCTACAATTGACAGTGACGATACTGCCGATTCTAGCGGCGCGGCGCCGCAATGCGGTTATGTTTTTAGGCCCTTATTGTTATTGAACATTAACCGTATTCGTGATAGCGTGGCGAATGTTGATATTGTAATTGATCTTAGAAATAGATCTAATTGAATATCAATTTAGATTTGTTTTTTTTTCGACATTGAAAGGTAAACAAAGAGACGTATGACGTATTGAATGTAACAAAAAGATATCCTCGAATATGGACACCAAAGTAATATTTGTAATCAAAGGTGCGTTGCCAACCTAGGATTGATATGTTATAGCCTGTTGCGTAAGAGGGATAGAGGGACGGTTGTGAACGTTGGTTTGCATCCCTCTGGACCATAGACTCTACTTCCATCCTACTAATAAATACTAAATGGGAAAGTTCGATCACATCTTGTGGGCGCTGTATTAGCGAACATATCTTAGTCCATCGACCACCCTCGAGGTTCGGGTTCGATTCTCGACGTAGACAGACAACTGTGTGATGAAAATGGGTCGTCTGTATTTCTGGGTCTGGATTAATACATTTATCACAGTAAAATTTAAATAGGTACCTAATAAAGTGCAGAAGCACATTATTCTCTTACTTGGGGTTTCAATTTGTGTAATTTTCTATGTAATTCCTAGTATGTAATATATCAATATAGGTAAAGCAGTGGAAGGTAGGGTCGTATTTACGAGTTGCCTGCCAGGAAAGCAGATGGTTTATTCTGCAAAGAACCCAAGACCAACAAGGGGAAGTTCTAAATAACCTTAAAATGCGAACGAAGCCGCGGCAATAAATAAATAAATAAATATCCCAGGGCAACTCACACAAATTGAATCTAACCCCAAAGTAAGCAAATTATATGCTTGTGTTATGAGTGTTAGTCAACGATACTAATACATAGAAATACTTAAATATATACCAGAATAAATTTAATAAACACCTAGACCCGGAAATGCAGACATCTCATCATCATGTTTATCACACAAATGTCTGCCCCCGTCGGGAATCCCAATGGTATTGATGAATAGATGGTTCTTGGTAAGTCGACGTAGTTAGGCGTATACGCTAGCCACTCGACCAACGAGGCGGGAAAAATAAATACCATAATTGTTTTAGACTTATTTTTATCAAAGTTAACCGTATTTGTGACAGTTACCGTGGCGAATGTTGGTTTTGTAATGGATCTTAGATCTAGATCTGACTGACATGTTGCCTACTAAACTAGATTTGGCACTACTTTTCTTTCACCTGTAATAATGTGATTAGTTATAATAATAATAATATACCTAGTCAATTTACACAAAATGAACTTAACCCCAAAGTAAGCAAATTATATGCTTGTGTTATGGGTGTTAGTCAACGATAGTCTCTTGACGTGGTATCCGTTTTGAAATACCGTTGATGGTATTTGATTCCATAAAGGTGATGTATGAGGTGTGACATGTCTTTGGAATAGCAAAGTAGAGGATTGTCAAGGGTAAGGTGGTGTCCAAGAAACTTCAAGGCCTATCCCGATGTCCAAAAGTGAAACTGCAGTTCCATCTATCTCTCTAGGATCAAATCTTAACCTGCACTCATCTCTTTCATAAGATAGAGTACAGTAAAATACATACATGTTTTCTGAAGGCAATATCTGGTGTTCACCATAAGCCAGGATACTATCAAGGGCACTGCCTGCTTGTTCCCTTTTTTTCCAAAAAGCATTTTTTCCATTAAGTGCAATGGCGTCGCACAGCAGCCATTTTTGATTTTTTTTTTCATTTGATCTAAGAACACTTGGCTGCTTTGACGAACCTAACGATACCTTAGTAATTTTGTAAATCTGTTTAGTGTTTTTGGAGATATGAGGTAAAAACACAGACTTATAAAAGATACTCGCTAAAACATAACCGTCAGTCGGCAGTTGTGTAAAAATGTTTTTTTTTAAATCAAGATATGGCCAACGGTAACGGAATAAATTTTAACTGCCAATTTGTGTCGGTAATTTTATGGAGAGAGGCTGAAATCCTGTAAACTATGGACATTAAATAGAGTAAACCGTTAATAAGTACCGCTATGTATTATTGAACTGTGTAATGGCGGCACTCAGAGACGTACATTAACATTTATCGTTAAGCCACATTATACAGAAAATGTCGACTTAATGACTGTTTAAAGATAATTGATATCTCTGAGTGCAGATTTTACATTGGATAGACATTTTAGTTATTAGTTCGCGTTATTTCATCATCGGTACTTGGTGGAGATGTATTGTATATAGGTATGTACACTTTATATACTTTATTCTATACTTACTATTTCGTTGCATATAATCCAACGGATTTCACTTTGTACAGAATTAATTAATATGGTTTGTAGACGGTTGTAATCAATGCTTGTAAACTTGGGCCGTAAATTTAATAATAATCGGAATTTCTAATTAAAGGTGCGTTGCCAACCTAAGATTGATATGTATAGACTTTGGCGTGAGAGGATTAGAGGGACGGTTATTAAAATTGGTTTACCTCCCTCTGGACTATAGATTTAATCCAAATTTTATAATAATCGGAAGATGGGCACAAAGTTTCCTCCAAAGCTATCTTTGAAGGACCGTGTTTATCGTCTAGATATCCATACAATCCTCTTTAACCTGTCCATACAATAGAAAAATTGTAAAGTTACGGCGGAAATCGATTCCGAGTCTGTCAGGTAGCATTCTAAACTTTCAAACATAAAGCGATTTGCAATACATTGCAAAAAAATACGTATGATTTTTAACAAGTTCCTTACGTAACACACCTATCTGCTATGGTCGTTATCTAAGCAAACTCATTTCAGAAGTCAAACTCTTTTTCTATTAATCATTAATTGAACTAGAAAAAACATATCCAAGGTCTTAAGCACCAGCATTGGTGAAGCAAGTTCTAGACGTAACATCCGAGGTTAGCTTTTAAGCTTTTTTATCAGATTGAAAGCAAACAATACCGATTTCAGGACGATTTTAGGGTTCCGAAGCAGAGTAACAAAAACCAGAACTTTTATAAATTGGGCAAGTCCGTCTGTCCATCCGTATGTTACAATACCTTTATCACCAAACCATAAATGCAGTTACTACTACATACATACCGTTAGTACTATTTAAGTTATGCGCTTCGGCTTTACACTTTTTATACTTTATACATACATACATATCTTCACGCCAAGTCCCTTACGAGGTAGGCAGAGAGTATCGATTGCCAGACCTCACGATCCTGACAAACCTGTCTTGCTTCCTTCACATTCATTACCCTTTTCATACAAACACGCCGGTTTCGGAGACTCTTGACACCACCCTCGGATAATATCCGATTGATCTGATCGTGAAATGTCAGCCTTGGTCTCCCCGGGTACCTACATCCATCCACATTTGCATTGTATATCTGCTTTGTCAATCTTTCATCTGTCATTCTTTCCACATGCCCGAACCAGCGGAGCATGCCCTTTCTCATTTTAACACCAACACTTTCTTTCAATCCCACTCTTTCTTGGATCTCACTGTTACGAATGCGGTCAGCGAGCGTTACACCACAGATTTTCCGTAGTGCTCTAATTTCGACCGCATTTATCCTACTTTCATGATCTTTCTGACATACCCAACTCTCGCTTCCATACAAAAATCCGAACGAATCCGAATTCCATACGAAATCCGCCTGCTTGTTTGCCTTCCTATAACATAAAAAAAAACATTTGTCCAAATACAAGATAAACAGGCGTGCTGACAACACACAACTTTATACTTTTATTTTTAAATTGGCTGACCTAATTTAAATTTAAGCGAAATGTTTAATTTTGTAATAACAACTCTATACAGATATCTTTAAAATACATTTGAATTTCCGAAAATTGACGAATATAGCCGAAGCGTATAATTTAAATAGTACTACAGTACATAAATTGAGTGTAGTAATTGAATGTATTCTGTGAATCGATTTTTAAATAACAAAGTAAGGGGATGCTGCTCAAATATGGAACTATTTTTTTTATCAAACCTGCATGGGCAGTGTCTATTTATATCTTTTTATATTAAAAAAAATATATATAACCATTTTTTAACAACGAAACTACTAGAATAAACAATCGAAAACAATGTGGAGCTGTTCTTAATATTTTTTTACGAAAATAGTCTCGAGCAAGTTGTATTAAGCAGTTTTTGATATTATATAGCACATTCTCGGAAACCGCAAATATAACTTTTGTAATTTATACAAATACTAAAAACAAAAATGTTTAATGATGGTGAAAAATATAGTATTTTTTGTTACATCAACTTTATCAGTGTAAAGTACTCGATCATTGCTACTACGGAACCCTACAAAGGTGCGTCCGACTCTCACTGAGCTCTTTATTTTTGTTATAAGATTTAGCGAACAAGCAGGCGGATCTCCACCGTAGATGTTACTGGGATGCCTTGATCTGATCTTAGGTTTTATTATGTATTAGTTGTTACACATCAATTGCGTACGTGGCCTTAAAATTCAGCCAAAAGAAAGCGTCGCACCAGTAACATTTTTGGTGTCTATAGGCGATTCTTATCTATTTGCCATTTTCTATACATATAGAAAAACAGTGATTAAAACGAAAGTTTTACATTACGAGTACATATTGCTTAAAAACATATTTAATTGGTACGTATTCCATACCGCCTTACCTATTCCTGCCGCCATAACGTCATGACGTGTTCCGGTTCGGAGGGTAAGTTAGCCGGTAAACTTACTTTTGCTTGAGGCCTAACATCCTGACCTCAGGTTGGCAACGCACCATTACCATCTTTGGTGTCTCTAGGCGGCGTGAATTTCTTACCATCAGGAAATCCGTCTGCTTGTTTGCCTGCCAATATCATAAAAAAAACTCTCAAAAACTGCTTAACGGATTTTTGCTGAATGTTTTATAGTATCTAACAGCTTATTGCCAAAATTAACAGTACAACTCTTTAGTTTTTATCAATATTTCTGACAAATTACTTCAACGCGTACACGAAGTCGCGGGTAGCAGCTAGTATAACATAAAAAGATCACAGTAGCACTGTGAAGCTGTTGTTTACTTGTTTCTGTACTATTTTTAGTTCTGTACATTCTCTAAAGGAATTAACTTGTTAAGAGGCTTGAAAAAGAAGCCCCGGAGACATTTATCATTGAAAGGCTGTTAATGAACTGCTTTGCTAAGTAGTCTAATTTCAAGTATCACCATAATCCAACAAGTAAAGTATCTTTACGCACCCCTGAAGAGGTAGGCAGAGGCACACGCACAACCAAGGCACTAGAAAAAGTTTCGAAGGTAGCTAATGATTCCGAAATACTCCACTTAATTATGTTTTGCGATTGGCCAAGTAATCTGGTAACAAACACAAAAAAAAAAAAAAATTTATAAAAATATACAGTTGCATGAGAACCTTCTTTTTTTGGAGTCGGCTGAAAATATAAAGTACTGATTGCACCGATTATCTTCTTCTATCTACTTAGGTTTACCAGATTATAGGATCTCGAGAAGTCTTAATGATCTTTATTACTTAAAAACTTCTATTCTATATTAATGAATGAATAAATAAACTTGCGATTCTGCGACGTCACTTCAATGTAGATCTCATTAGTTCTTAACATTTGTTAACATTTGTTAAGAACTAATGAGATCAAACAATATTCTAATTCTTAATAATATATATTAACATACGCTTTGCAAAACTAACTATTACAGCTGAAGATTAAAATAATATTTCCTTAATTTAATATATGTTACACAAATGCATTTAAATAAATTTTAATGTTATTAATTGTTAACATTCTTTGAATATTATTTTAATACTTTGTTAATTAATACATTAAGTATATGTGTTATATCAGAGTGTATTTTTGTCGTTGCCCGTGTCTGAAATGACGAAATTATTAAAAACTAACTGTACCGTCAAACTTAGTTCCATATCCGAAGAGTTACAATGTTATTTTTCCTAGTTTCCTCACAGTTGAATGAGATAAAAAGTATATTGTGTTTGTCTCCTGGTTCTAAGCTACCTCTCCGTCAATTTTCAGCTAAATCTGTACTGTTGTTTTTGAGTTATGATATATTAGGTACCCACAATAAACAAAATTTCTTTGACAAAACTTGACATGATTGACATTCTTTTCTTAACAATTGACTAATTCTAATTTCCAATTTTCTAATAAAAAATGTTGCTCGGGATGGATATGTGCCCGGTTGGCGATAGGCTTGTCACCTATCACATTGTAGGACTTAGTGCCTTCGGCTAGTCGTGGGTGCCCTGGTTGTGGCTCTTCCTACCGCTTCAGGGATATGGGTGTGAAGGTGCACGGTTTTTATGTGGATCGCGTTTAAATTTGACAGTGAAATCCACTCAGAATAGGTAAGATTGATTTTTAACGCAGAATAAAATGGGTGAATAAAATGAAATAAAAGACGAAGGTTAATATTTCACGATCAGATCACTCGGATATTATCCGAGGGTGGTGTCAAGAGTATCCGAAACCGGCGTGTTTGTATGAAAAGGGTAATGAATGTGAAGGAAGCCAGACAGGTTTATCAAGATCTAGAGGTCTTTCACTAGATGCTCTCTGCCTAACCCCTAAGGGACTTGAGTGAAGATATGTATATTTATGTCTATACTAATATTATAAAGAAGAAAGGTTTGATGTTTTGTTTGTTTGTTTGAAATGAATAGATTCCGAAACTACTGAACCGATTTTAAAAATGATTTTACCTTTAGAATGCTACTTTTTTCCCGAGTGACATAAGCTTTGTTTTATCAAAATCGGTGAAGTAGAAGCCAAGTTACGCAGGCGAAGCCGCATGAAACTGCTAGTATGTAATAAAATGAGTTAGCATTACCAAGAAGTGACACTAACGGTGATAATCCAATAAACATAAGTAACGTGCTTGTTGTTTCACGTGTAAATTGTATCACAATGCAGTGATTGTGTTGGGTTTCCACTTTAACGGAGACTAACTGTTTGCCGGCGACTTTTTCTGCGTAGAATAGTTATGATTTACGTCCAATTTTCGACCCCCCATTAAAGTCCTTAGGGGGTTGGTTTTGAAAAATAATCAGCCTATGTTTGTACTCGGATCTCTAGCTATGTGCTTGTCAAATTTCATCAAAATCAGTTCTGCGGTTTAGCCGTAAAAGGACAGTAGGTAAACACACAGATTTCACGTTAATAATATAACTAGTAATAAGGATTTTAGAACCAAGGCTTCAATTTCGTTTAGAAATAAGATTTGAATTTGTTTCTAAAATTTAGTCTTAAATCGAAACTGCGAAGGAAAATGTTATCTTTTTTTTATATTTATATACAACTGTATAGCCGTGAAAAAGCAAAAGACAGTTAGACTTTCGCATTTTTATTGTTAGTATTTTCTATGTCTTTATGAAGCGGCAATATTCTTTGTAGGTAATTTACAATAATAAAGTTTAGTGTCAAATAAATAATTAAATATAAGAGCTCAAAAATCGGAATCGTTGGATACCTTACCGCAGTACTGAATGAAATAGATGGAGTCAGTTTTACTGCGCTTCATTTTTATATTTAAAATTTAATTTCATCAATTACGTAATACAGGCTATTACAAGAGTATTTGGAAGACGAACATGCTTTGGTAATAGAGGTATCAATATCTCACTGCAATTTGTAATGTGATTTGTTGTACTTTGTTACCTTTTATGTAAGT
>NJDD01003865.1:175414-209167 GCA_002245505.1 Calephelis nemesis | reverse complement strand
TACATAAAATTTAATTTCATGAAGTGAAGCTAGCGCATTACGCTTAAGTATTTGTGCGGACTACCTAACTACCATTTAGTTTGCGGTCCTTATTAAAAATAATATTGTTATATTACATGGCATGACTTAAAACGTCGAGGTTTTTAACCTTCCGTATTTAAAATAATCATTAGTATTCCAATGCATCGATGTTTCTGTAACGGAGCCTTAAGTGGGCCGAAATCAATGATTCGAGTACGGAAAATATTGCTTCCAATTTACATATTTCTAACGTGTAACTGTTAGTTTGTAACTTTGGTACGTTTCGTGGAATATTCACTTTGCATGCTAAACGGAATTCAAAGGCATTACTCACAATGAGACGTCTTTAATGTTTATTGGCGACGTGTATGTATTAATATAGGAAATTCGTTTTTAAATCTACACTAGTAAATGCGAACGTTTGTATGTATGTTCCCTTTGCACTCCTAAACTGGTGAATTTTATACATTATCATCACTACTCCTTCCTACACAGTAATACACAAAGTCGCTTTCTCGGTCCCTATGTCCTTTTTATTCTTAAATCTTTAAAACTACGGAACGGATTTTGAAGAGTTTTTTTTTCATAGATAAAGTAATTGAAGAGGAAGTTTTATATGTATATTTCATTACCTTGCGAAACCGGGCCAGCTATTCGATATAATACATAGATTGGGCCTTTGAATATAGGATACTTTTTATTAAAATATCTCAACCAGTTATGTCAGTTATATGTTAGTTACGCGCGACGTTAGTTACTTTTTGTAAAAGTTTTGTAAAGGAGAGCAGAAAAAATATATTGTATACATTTATTGTATTTTACAAATATAGAAAATCTTTTATTTCACTTAAACCAAACAAAAGGCGCTTTATACAATACTGTCTACAGGTATAATAGTAAAATCTACCACCTAATCGGAACGAATACAAAACACACTGAGCGGATCCGGCGAAAGAAACTCAGTAGACTTGTTTTTTTTACTTGTATGCATTCTTATCCATTATTTTAATCTTATATATGATCTTTCTTTCTCATTATTTGAAAATAAAAATAGCCTATAATAAGTTTGGATAATGCTAGCAAAATAGACACAATTGTTTTCCCAGCTATTATATTGACATTAGCTTTTATAATAAATAATTAATTTATTATATCTGGACATATTACATGAATTAAAATTTAAAGAAAGTAAATTATATGTGTAATATTGGAATAACACAAATAGATTTAGATCGAGGATTAGGGATTTGTTTATTATACAAATCGTTGCCCTTGCAGAGTGTCGAACCCGAGACTATAATTGTAAATGGCTTTAGGCATTTATGAGCTTACGTCTTAGAAATAATTTATGCTAATCAATAGTATATTTAGGGAGTTCGTGAAATAAACAAATATTTCTTTTTACAGTATGAAAGATATGAATTAAGTACGTTCTAATTTTAAACGTCATTTTAAATGTTAATTGTTTTGTCGCTACTCGCTCTAAAAAGTTTGACGTTAGAGTGACAGTACCATTTGTGGAACGCGCCGTGTCCTTTACCGGTTGGTAGTATTCAAACAAATGGTTACTGGACTGGGTGTAACTTGATATCACTACTTAGTTATATAGTAGAGAAATGTAGAACGTGTAGAAATGTATACGGAGTTAAAGTCTCAGTTATAAATAAGCGTGGTTATACGGCAATAATGAAGGGATGAAAACTGCAAAAAACAGACTTCAACTGTTTTATAGGGTACTACGTCGGGATTTGGTGATTCTTTTATTTTTTATGTAAATGGTTCCGTACATACATTTTATCAACATAGGTACTATAAGTAGTTTTTAAATTGAACTTAGATATACTTACTACTTACTTGATAGTATACTTATACATTTTTGACTTAGATATAACTCAGAAACCGCTAATCGGATCATGATAAAACTGATATGGCACCACCTCGGAGTCATAATCTATCTTTCTAAAACATAAAAATCGGTTGGCTATTGGCCGAGTGATCGCGTAATACACAAACAAAAAAATAAAAAGAAACGACAGTCGAATTGAGAAGCTCTTCCTTTTATGGAGTCTGTTAAAAAAAGATTTTAAACTCGATATTGTATAATTTAAATAATTTAATATTTTGGGTGCAGTAAAACTTCATGAAACCGAGTTCAATTATAACGTCATGGAAGTACATAAAAAATAAGTTTTAAAAAAAAAAAAACTAGTTTTTTTTTCGAAATTTATGGAATGTCTTCATTAGGTCCAATTTACTGGCATTAGGAAAACTCCTTGAAAACGTGCTCTTATCAATAAAAATGTTTTTTTTTTAATTTTGCTCACAAATAATAGAGACATCGGTCAAGGCGTTTACATATTATTATATCCTAGATCTGTTGACATTTAAACCAAAAGTACTATAACGCGGAAAATATTATATTTTTTTCCGGGTTATGCTAGAAATAATTTAATTACTATTTAATATTAATACATCACATATGTCACCACAATTCATATGAACTATATAAATATATTCGAAATTGTTTAACAAATGTTAAGTTTGAGCTTCAATTTTGGACCTTATTTTGTATTTTTTTTAGAGTAAAATAATTACAACAAAGGAGTATATTATGTTACAAAATAATAACAAGATTCGCTCATTTTTCACTGCTATGACTAGTAATCTTTAGGCTAAAGTTTGTTTCAAAAGAGTTTATTTGTAGGATTTAAGCTCCATTAGCATACATAAAAACATAGGAGTCGAACATATAACTTCCTCTTTTCTTTCAAGACGGAATGTTATGACCACTAAAAATAGCTGGTCGGATCTTGATTAAATTTAAATGAGACCAACCGATAAAGACTTTCAAAATTGTTATCGTATTTGTACTTCCGTAAAAAGTTCTGGGGGCTGATTACGTATCTCAGTGGCTAACTCGAAATGGAAAAGTGTATATCAAATAGCTGTCAAATGACGTATTTTTACACGCTTTTTATTAGCGTCACCTGTATGTTTGTTTGTAACCGACTTCTTTGGGCGCGATTTTGACCCACTTTAAACGGCCAGATTTCGTTCAAACTTTGTAGATTTATTGAGGACCGATGACAATACACTAATTTGATAAAATTATTCCATTTTTCAATTTGAAAAATATGATTTTTGTTAATTTATATAATTTTCATCTATAGTCGATAAGGTAAGAGAATTAATTAAAATTTTCTATAATTTTTCTCTCCAGTCGATAATGCAGTATTCGATGTTAATTTTTGTTACACGCTTTTTTTACACGCTTTTTATTAGCTTCACCTATATGTTTGTTTGTAACCAACTTCTTTGGGCGCGATTTTGACCCACTTTAAACGGCCAGATTTTGAAATTTTTTTCCGTTTCTATTGCACTAAATTAATTTTTAGCAAGTATAGAATTAATCTCCGTTAAATTATCTCGACAATAGTATGCAAAATATCTTGATTCCTTTAACTAACAAGGCTATAATACTAAAAGTAGTTGCCAAAATAAGGCGAAAAAAAAATTCGATCGTAAAGCACTCTCTGATGCTTCGCATCATGTGTCGTGCAATAGTTTAAAATTAAAAAAACAAGCTATTATAAATAATCCAAACTAAAAAGTAGAAAATAAATAATAGTTTAAAAAAACTAAAAAACACGCTTTTTATAGAAAACCGAACTAAAAAATAGAAAATAAATTTTAATGAATATAAATTAAGAAATTAGTGTTAAAAATTTCAATAAATTAATAATAGTGTGAAAAAAAATATATTTTGTTTAAAAAAAGCGTGGGGTGCTTTTTAAGATATGTATTATCGAAATGATAATCACTCTACTCATATCTGTCAATAAAATATTTATAACTATTGACACCATGCACCCTACGCTTTTTTTAAATATTTTTTTTATTCACACTATTATTAATTTTTATTAATTGAATTTTTAACACTATTTTCTTAATTTAAATTGATTAAAATTTATTTTCTATTTTTTAGTTCGGTTTTCTATAAAAGGCTTTTTTTTTAGTTTTTTTTTAACAATTATTTTATGTTTGATATCTCTAGTGGCCAACAGAAATACAATAGAGACAGCAAATGACAAATAGCGTCATTTGACAGCTATTTGATGTACATTTTGAGTTGGCCACTGGGATACATGTTCAGCCCCCTGATGTAACATAAGGTCATGTTACCATTATATTGTACACAAGATAAAGCGTATTGTGTATTAAGAATATTCTTCCTCCTCGAAAACTTAACGACAATCTCAAGTACAAAAACTATTATGGCCGTCGCTCAAACAAATTCGCTATGCATTGCATCGATAATACCGACCGCATAAATTATGCACACAACTCCTGTGAATCATGCCATCGAGTTATGAAATGGCTGTGGTCAGCTGTGATTCATTTATCATGACTTAGATGCACTTAATCCAAGGTGTTATACTATAGAGCGTGCTCAGTTGATCAATTGTTTATTGAGGACTAACGGCCCGTCCCGGCTTCGCGCAGATTAAAAATGTACATGTAAACCTTCCTCTTCATTCACTATTTCTATTAAAAAAAAACGCATCTAAATCCGTTCCGTAGTTTTTTTTAGCATACAAATTCTATTAACTAACCCAATTTTGTGAATTGATACATAAAAAAAGAATAATCTAAATTCTTTTATATACTAAAAAGTTATGAGTAGTAAAATGTTTATTTAAAAAAATCTACCTTGTTTTAAAGCGTACAAAACTTATAAAATGAAAATGAAGTGGTTTATGAATTGGGCTCGAATTGTAATGTATTTTCCACCAGATCGTATATTGTGTCAACTGTGTTATTTTGTAATAGTTTACTGTATCTTCACATAATATAATAGCACATAACATAATAATATAATAGCACATAAGTAAAGTCTCACGCCAATAGGACGTGCTCTATGGAAACACAGTCTCTAAGCCTTAAGTACTTATAGTTACTTAGTATGTATCAGCTTTCTCAGTGTTCACCGTGTTTACCTAAGAAAGCGACCACCTTCTCAGTTGTCCCACATATTAAGATTGGTTTAGAGTCGTAGAGTAATGTAGCCTTAAACTGTTACGACTAACGAAAAAATGGGAGAGAGCGAAAGTTTTTTTATAAACGGAGAATAAAATGACGAAAAGGGTTATAGGTAACAGTAGGCATTTCTCATAAACTTATGCGTATCACAAAAAAAACGTTTATATATTCATTTATGTATCGCTCTTAGAAATCCCTATTGCGAAATTGTTCATGCTCGTATAAAATTTTAAAAAAGTGCTTTTTCGAAATTTCATTAGTATTTTTCCATTTTTTTGTATATGAAGTGTAGTTTAAGTACATGAATAGACAGGATAGTATAATTGTGTCAGGGTAATAAGTGTAAAAGTAAGTGGTTTACATTTTGAAAATTGCTTCAAATCTATCGCTTCTCATCTTATGGCCTCTGTGGTCTAACGGTTCAGTTGTTGAAGTTGACTGCATTAGGTCCCGGGTACGAATCCCGGGTCGGACAACAAAAAGAAAATTGAGTTTTTCCAATTTTCTAATAAAAAAAAGTTGCTCGGTTAGCTATAGGCTTGCCACCTATCACATATTATAATAGTGTCTTCGGCTAGTCGTGAATGGGTGGCTTATAATTCTTGTGTTCATGTGTTTGTCACTGAGCTCCTTCTAGACGACTGGACCGATGTTGATGAAACTTTTTGTGTGTGTTCAAGGGAATTCGAGAATGGTTAAGATTCACAATATGGTCTCCTGGAAAATGTTTTTTTAATTTTTTTTTTAATAATAAGTAGTTAATAAAGTTTCACATCGGATACGACAGACTGCGCTACTGTCGAAGCATTAATGTCAAGCGATACGAAATTTGCTGGGTCAGCTAGTATTATAATATTATAGTTAAACGTCCCTATACATAGACAGCGTGTGGCTATACAGTGTATGATTGAAAAAAAAAGCACCATTTTGCTTAATTCTTAATTAGCTAAAGATACAAAAATACGTCACTTAAAATCTTTCTCACCTTATTTGCACTATGATCAAACAAATCCAGCGTTAATATTCACTGTTGGTATCTTTTCCATACTGGTATACATTACCGCTGAGATTTGTTACAGCTTATCGCGTACGTGTGTTGAATAAATATAAAGTACACTACACTATGGCGTCACTTTAATCTTCGTAATATGAATCCTGATAGTTTTTCACATTTGAGAGTTCCAGGCTCTGTTTCATTCCAACCATAATGGACTTTGGCATCCTTAAAATAGGATCCTCCACAGTTAACGCTGTGATGATAATGTTGACTAGTACTGTTACAATTTTCAAGTTTTATATAAAAGTATCTTCATAATGGGCGTGAGTTAGGCAAAATTAGGCAGAGCAACAAGGCCACCCACGACTAGCCGAAGACACAATGTAATAGGTGGCAAGCCTATAGCCAGCCCGGCACAATCCGGGGCAACGTTATTTTTTTTTTAGTAATCCGGGAAATATAGACCAGTGGTGGGCAAATTACGGCCCGCGGGCCGGATCCGGCCCATGAGAGGTTTTAATCCGGCCCGCCGTGGTGTTTTATTAGAAAAAATATGAACCTCCTTAAAAAAATTAATGGTCGAAATGTTAAGACTATTGAAATTTGAACAATTAAGATACTGATTCGATACTTCAAACATATATATAGCGTATTTCATATGTTAAGACTACATAAATAGATTTTATTTTAATAAAGGAATGTAAAATAAAAAAAAATGCCTTATGTTATCTTTATGCAACGTTTTATAATTGTAATATTTACTGCTATTTTAAGGTGTTTTAATTAACCAGCCCGCCTCAAGATTAATTATAATTTACTGGCCTGCCACTAGATTTTTTTTAATTTACCGGCCCGCGGTCAAAAGAATTTGCCCACCCCTGCTATAGACGATGTAGCTGCTTTCCTGTCCTATCTTCAGGGTGTAAGCGAACTGTGCAAGTCTACCGGCTACCCTGTCCTCCAGACAGGCACATGACATTGTCATTATGGCGGCAGCAATAGGTAAGGCGGTGTATCCCTACCCGGGCAAGTTGTTGCTCTAAAATACTAACAAGTAATATAGTGGTAGATAATTCGTAATAATACGCTTACTTAAGTTCGTTGCCAACTCCAGGTGGGAAACTGAGGGGTTTGAAGAGTCTCTCTTTTTGTTTTCTGATCTACCAATATATAACTTGTATTAATTTTAACGATTCGCAAGTTTTTTCCTTTGCTCATTTCATTCATCGTTTTTATCATAAACTTGTTATTTTATCATTAATAAACGATTGGCTGCCTTGATCCACGTTGTCCTCGTTCGAGGCTCTCGATTATCATTCAAGGCTTGTATTAATTGTGTACAGTATTTTATTGCGATAGGATAAATTTAGTTAATGTGTCTTTTGTAACATTTTGATCGTATCCTTCCAATTCACTTAAGACATTTGACCAACTCCTTATCAGACAGATTCTTAGGAGGGAAAAATAAATTAATATGTTAGTTAACTTCTTTTTTTATTTCTTTAAGTTTTGGCCTTCACGTTAGTATTTTGCCATTCGTCAAGTGGAAGCAAGACAGGTTTGTCAGGATCGTGAGGTGTGGCACTCGATACTCTCTGCCTACCTCGTAAGGGACTTGGCGTGAAGATATGTATGCATGTATGTCAAGTAGAAATTTGCATCCAATTTTATATCAATTTTAATCAATTATAATTAGTCATCAGTCATAAGTCATCAGTATGTTATGTCATGCTCTTGGGTAAAGCGGCGGCCTCATTACACAAGCTCATGTAAGGAGATTTGGAGGTAACGAGGAAATACACGATACGCTAATTTCTTCATGATTATTTCATTTGTGCACTTTTACTGAACAAAATTAAACAAAATGCCACCAAAATTGAATAAATATACTCAATATGAACACGAAATTCAATAATTATGAAAAAACTTCGATCATCTCTTCTCTCGATGGCGCCAACCGTTAATACTTACACTTATGTTTATTCAACGTAAGTTTTGTCAGGTGTGCAAAGTTGATTCAATGTTTTCTTATAAATTCACTTTTATATCTAAAAATACATAACATCATTGTCGTTAACGTTTAAAGCGACTTTTGTATTTCTGTGGATGCTTATCGCGAAAACTATAACATTATCATCACCGTAAGTCTCAGGTTCAAATTCCGAAGGCGCTGACATTTTTCCTTTTTCAAAATTGGTGGGAATTTATTCTAAGCACACATATAAATACCCATATTTTCAGGTCTTAACAATATTCTCCTTCACCAATTGATCTAACAATTCAAATTTATACCTAATCGTTAAGATTTTAGCTTAATTAAATTTGTTACTGACTATCTAAACTGATCGTTTTGACGGTAATTGTTTAATTGTTATTGCTAAGAGATATCTTCACGGTAGTTTTACACGTATTGTTATATTAGCGCGGGTAATCGCTGAAATTCAAATCGTGTGAAACATTCTCAGAAGAGTCTATTATTTCTGTATGTGATTTAACCTTGATTGTTCCGTGTTAATGATTGAATGATTTATATTATCACAAGAAAGGACACAAATAATTAAAACACATCACCTTTATAAATGACATAATAAATAAGTCAACTGGTGCAGTGATGAATAACATCTTATTCGAGTCCCTCTACCGCCGTTCCTATCCCTGCAGCTATTGTTCCAGTCTGGTGGGTAGGGCAATAGGTCTAAAAATGCGACCACAAACGAGCTACGCACATATAACATCTACATTCCACGGTGTTTTTAAGTCACGGCTGTCTTTTACCATCAGAAGGGCCTTTTCCATGTTCACTGTCGTATGTCTTTAAAAAAATGGCACTAAATGCCAAGTTGAGGTTAGAATATTAAGTCTCTGAAACTAAAATTAAACTTGAACGGATAATACTTACACTATTAGGACAGAAAAAGATATGAGGTCAGATTTAGTTGTACCAAAAATAAACCTTGTCTGTCTAATTTCATTAGTAAAATGATAGTAGTTGGTCCGGGCTCCTTTGCAGAATAGATCATCTGCCTTTCTTGCCAGGTAGCTCGTAAAAGGCTTATCATCACTAACACCGTGACATCTGACTAGGTGGTAGAGTTTCGCAGCGATTCGCCCGGATTGGTACCACCGCCTTACCTATTCCTGCCGCCATAACGTCATGACGTGTTCCGGTTCGGAGGGTAAGGTAGCCGGTAAACTTACTTTTGCTCGAGGCCTAATATCCTGACCTCAGGTTGGCAACGCACCATTACCATCTTTGGTATCTCTAGACGGCGTGAATTTCTTATCATCAGGAAATCCGTCTGCTTTTTTGCCTTCCTATAACATAAAAAAATACTACATTATTTAGATACACCTCCAATTTGTTTCGCTTTATCTAAATTGATAGCATCATAGATATTCGTCCTTCCGATAGATGTTATCGATGAATAAAAGTGCGTGCGTATTGATAGTGTTTTGAAATCCGAGAACTGTGAATGGACCGTTATGTTTATAGCCATTGCATACAGAACTATAACTCGGCATGCCCACGCCGTACCTGATAAATGGTATGAAAATGATAAATATTTATGGCCCACATGATGGTTTTCCGGGTTATAAGAGTATCGATATTTTCTTTAGAATGTCGAAACTCGCGTGAGTCACTACTTTAGGGATATGATAGTTATTTTTATAGTGTAGGTTACAAAAGAGTTTTAAGTTGAGAGATATCCCGCACCTGTTTAAGACGGCTACGAAACTTAATAACATACCTAACACTTACATACCTACTAGATATATCAATGTGTGTTTGTATGTTATAGGAAAGAAAACAAGCAGGCGGATTTAATGATAACTAGTACAATATGCAGAAACGATGTAAACAAGTAATTATTTTCATGCCCTTATTTCCAAAGAGATAGGCAAGTATAAACACTATGGGAATACTATGGGATGGGTGTCGAACTGTTCTCGAACTGGATGCTTATCCAATTTGAGTAACGTTGTTTATTTAATACTAGCTGCGCCCCGCGGCTTCACCCGCGTAAGTCCCAATCCCGCGGGAACTCCGGGATAAAAAGTAGCCTATATGTTATTCTGGGTCTTCAGCTACTGACATACCAAATTTCATTGTAATCGGCTTTGTAGTTTTTGCGTGAAAGAGTAACAAACATCCATATATACAAACTTTCGCATTTATAATATTAAAAAAAAAATAGGATTGAAAAAACAACACCATTTGTATTACCCGGCCCGAGAATTGACCGAGAATTTTACCATTCATACCAACCCAGTGGAATTACCGACAATAGGAGAATACGGAAAATTTGTAAATATCAATATCTACTAGCGGGTGCTGGAAATGTTTATACTTAAAAAATAATAAATTAATGTAGGACGATTATTAGACTGTATTTGTTAAAAATGTTATATTTATAATAATTTTGAATTTAAATCCCCATGACGTCTGTCATAAAAATACACGGTATTTGACTTCGAATGTTTTATGAAAACCTTGTACTTTGTTAAACCTGAGATGTTACTGTCCTTGTATTAAGTATATTCGTTCCGGGTTTTTCAGTCATAGGCTTTTCCATAATACGAGTCACTCTCATAAAATTACCCTTCGTGCCAATGTTACTCTCTTCCGTCATTGTGTCCACGCGCTGTGATTTCTATAATGCCGCCGCTTTTTGCTATTTCCCAAAGTTAGATTATGCTATTCATAAATCATAAAACGTGAAACATTATCGAACTAAACGATTTTTTCAAAATATTATCAAAACGAGTGTAAGTGTCTAAAATTATGTAGTGAAATATATGTTTGATAAAACAAATCTTTATTAAATAGATTTTCTACACTGACGCTGTATTAGACCGTTAAGTATACAACGACTACTAGTAAGACATAAAATATGTCTATGTATATGAAATCATTATGTAGATAAATATACCTACTATTTAAATATAATCTCATTATTGAACTTAAGTTTTTATTCCTAATAAAAGATTTTAAATTTAATTTAATTTAATGTTATTCTCGTAATACGTTACCGGCGTCATAACTGTGTAATGGGTTGTTTAAAAACCAATCACTATCGTTCAGTTTATTCAGACGTTTTGTATCCTTGTCGCAATTATTGTGTACGAGTCTCTAATACGTTTTTACACTAGTCTTATTTCTGCAACTTTTACCCACGTGTTAGAGTATTTATTTTGAATAAGGAATCAATTTGACATAAGTGTACCTATGCCTTGTCTACGAAATATATATCGATGCTTTCAACGCATTTACATAAAGTAATTCTTCGTCTGGCGCAGTCTAATTTGTAATTCAACACTGGTTGCGTGTTAAACCAGACAACATTGGCCACGCGAATCCTTGCTAAATCGTTCAAAACCTCGTGTTTTTGTTTGGTTCTTTTATTCCTATGTGCAATTCTATTTTGCTGCTTCACGCTTCAGGGCAGAATCACTATCATCACTACATAGTATAAAACAAAGTCGCTTCCTCTGTCCCTTTGTATGCTTTAATCTTTAAAACTACGAAACGGATTTTGATGCGGTTTTTTCAATAAATAAAGCGATTGAATAGAAAGGGTTTTGTGTGTATATTTCATAACCATGCGCAGACGGGGCGGGCCGCTAGTACACTATATAAGGCACTCACATTGAACTTATTTAAAATTTTTATTCACTTCAAAAAAATGCGACTGTATCTTTTTATATATTTGTTACGCGAATACTCTGCAAATTACGAAACGATGATTCTTTTATGAAAAGGTGGATCATGATTTCTAGGTGGTCCCATATTGAATTATGGTTATAGTTTTTGAGTTATAGTTAATATGCATAAAATTTTGTTGGATGAGATCATGGATGAGGTCCTCAACATAAACAAATATGTATGTGACCATTTGGTAATCTTTGACTGTCTTTCGAAAAAAATGTTATCAATTTGCGACATGGTAATGAAAAAGTTGGAGTCGATTTATTAATTACTATAAATCTCCGAATTATTTTGATAGGTTTTTTATGCTAAAACTAGACGCAAAAATTATAAGAATCAGATAGCCTTGGTTCACCAGCGCCTTACCTATTTCTGCCTTCAAGTATTAATGCTCGCCATTGTCGTGTCCCGCGTTTGAGGGAAAGGGTTATCGTTAAATAAGCACACGTACCCATAGGATAGTGAACCACAAGTGACATCTATAGTAGACAGTTGCATTTTAACATTAAGAGAACTGCCTGCTCGTTAATAATTAATTAAAAACATAAACACAATTATTAATTACATTTCTTTCCACAATGTACCTTTTATTATTATATTTTAGCAACCTGTTTCACTGTTTAAGTACCATCAGGGCTATAAATATCGAAACCGGTTGGCTAAAATATAATAATAAATATTGTGGAAAGTACAAGTGTAATCAATAAATTGTGTCTAAAGTGGAATTCCACCAAGCACTGTCGATAAGAAGTATAGAAACTAAATAAAAAGATCTCAGCCCCAGGTTGGCAACGCATACCACCATTTTTTACCATTAATTAAATTTACCACCGTCGGTGTCTATACAGTACAATGTGTATTTTTCACTGTTTCCAGACATCCATGTGTTTGTTTACTTCCAATCTATGAAATAAAATAAAAAAGAAAAAAACGTAGAAATCAAGTTTACTCTTATTGGTTACGCTTTGATCTACAGTCGTGATGTAATAAAAGTTAATGGCCGTCAACATTTCGAGCTACCATACTAGGAAATGTACTTTAAGTTTGCGTGTTGCCAACCCTAATTTACGTTTTAAATTTTATGACCATGAAGGGGGTTTGTATCATGACAGGTGTTGAGACAGAATGTTTTTTAGTCCTGGTTTGAATTAATATAAGCTGAGTAAACTACTAAAAATAATTTTGTGCCCATGCCCCCTTCATGGTGTTGAGAAAGAACGGTTTTTTAGTCCTGGTTTGAAATAATATAAGCTGAGTAATCCACAAAAAATGACTAAATTTCAATGTTATAATCATTTGATTAAAAAAATGGGTTTTGTTCAAATTTAAATGGTGGTCCCATGGTAGTCACCAGGAAGCACCAGATTTCAAACAAAAAAAGTAGTCAATAATTGTTCATCCTGCCTATAGTTCTTAGGTATGTACGAACTTAAAACAAAAACAGTCTTAATTGAGATGTCCACCTTTTTTGGAGTCGTCTGGAAGTGATGAAACCGTGGTTGGGACTCGCGACCTCGTTTAGACCGCCTTGATAAGATATAATAAATTAAGTTTTCGTTTTAATTCGAATTCGCTATTACATATTTTTTTTAATTAGATTTATTTTTGTGTATCTTTTTTGTATGGATATTTTGTCTTAATTCGTCAATGTTAAAAAAAGTATCTTCATGACCACATCCTCGTAGAGGTAGGCAGAGGCAAAACCAGGGCAATGTGATGGGTGGCAAACCAAACGCCAACCTGGCACATATCCTATTCTGAGCGACGTTTCTTTTAGTAGAAAATTGGGAAAACCAAACTTTGTTTTGTGCCCCGGCCCAGAGTCGAACCCGGGACCTCATGCAGTCAAATTTAACACCTGGACCGCTAGACAACACAGGAGATTAATGTTTTTTTTTCCATATACTATTATATTTCGAATAATTTGTATTTGTTCAACGCTTTTGTAACTTCCCGTTAGAAGAAGAGTTAGTAATACTAAAGCACTTTTTGTTAACAGTGAAGCCAGTTTGCAGTATCATTGAAGTCGGGCCCTTTAGAATGGTGTTTAATAGATAAACAAGTGGAACACTCTCGCTTTTGTTATGGACGTGTTAAGGAAAGTGAAGTTTGCTTATACAATATTAATAATCCGGCCCCGACTTCAATGGGATGTGGTTTTGGGGTTCAAATATAATTGTTGAAAGCTGGTGTTAAACAAAGATTAGGGTTAGGTAAATTTAACATAGAGAAAATTTTTAAATCGAGACGGACTCTGAGTTTTATTCTAATTGTTGGTATTCGTTGGTTTTTGTTTTAAGTTGTTATCGCATTCGTGTTGTAGAGTTTAGGGGTCTTGAGGTCCCCAGTTCGATTCTTGAGTTAAATAATTAAAAACTGTATTTGTTTTCGTTTAACCCCGCTGGCAATAGGTTTGTTACCAATTACGTAGGGATAGTAGTACTTCCGCCTGGTTCGGGATTCCTGTCGTAAAGGTAGGATTACCTTTTATTTGTTGTCTATCTCTGTATGCTTGGCGTTTTATACCTAAATAAATATCAACTTATTTGGCGTAGGAATGTGATAACCCCGTCGACTTTTAATAAATAGCCTGTGCTGAATTATTCATTCAATGCCAATTTTTCCGAATGATAAAGTGCCTATACCTGTCGCTATAACTTTAGTTCTCGTCGTTGTTCCGTTTACGATTTGAAAACAACAGAATGCGTGAAAAAAATACTAAGTTAATATTTTGCTAAATAATTCATTAACATTTTTTTCCGCGCGTTCGATTGTTGATATACGGCCTTTATTAATAACATATCGCCAGATAGAGATAGGCCTAGTAAAGTTTTGTTGCTAAGATTTTTGTTACTTTTTAAATAATATCAGTGGTTGCCTGGTTACTAAACTAAAGTAGCCATATCTCTTAAATTAGATAGATTATTAATTATAGCTGATATTGATAGCAATATCCTGAATGACGTTTTAATGTCTGAGCTTCTGTATCTTATTTCACTTCCTTTCTCTTAGACTCTAGTAACAATAAAGATGTACAGTGTCATTATCCGCTAGACAACCGTTGGGGAAGAAAGGTTCTGGAGTGGTGACCCCGCATCGGAGGACGTAGTGTTGAACGACCTCCCACCCGGTGGACTGACGATCTAATCAAAGTCGCGGGAATGCAAGCGGCTGGCGACTATGACTTGTGGCGCTCTTTGAGGGAGGTCTATGTCCAGCAGTGGACGTCCTCTGGCTGATGATGATATCCGGTTGAAGGTCCGCCACCGAGAAAGTACTCCATATATGTTATGTATAAATCGTTCATTGTTAACGGTTAGTTAGTGGCACATAACCCCCCATAGTAATTAAACTGTAATAGATTCCTAATAGACCTTTAGCGTGATAATTACTCCAGCACTTTCACTATGTACCCTTAATTACTATGCCTAAATCAGAAAGTGATTGTTTATACAGTGGCATTTAACAGTACCGATTCTAATGATTAATTTCAGTACTTAATTACCCTTTCATTGTTTCGCTTAATAGATTAAAAATAGCCAATCGGTTTCACTTCTTTAGCGTCTTCATGGCTGTGTTGTTTTTGATGTACTTCAAATTAATTGCACATTTCAAAAATGTAGCTTTTGAAAATGTTTTATTAATACCCGACCAAACCTGTTTGTAATACACTAATTTATCTACAATCTAATATAACTTAATGTATTTATCTACAGATAAGAACTGTCTCGATCATGTCAGCTTTCAAACAAAGAATCCGCATCGAAATAGGTTCATCCATTCAAAAGTTATGATACTCACGTAGACATAGACAGACACACGCCACTCACACTGACACGTCAAACTTATAGCACTCCTGTTTTCCGCCGGAGTTAAAATATTAAGTTACTTGTTAATTACTGTAGATAAATACATAAATAAATAAATTACCCTAGACAAATCACACAAATTGAATCTAACCCCAAAGTAAGCAAATTATATGCTTGTGTTATGGGTGTTTGTCAACGATAGTAATAGATACAAATAAATACTTAAATAGATACCAGAATAAATTTAATAAACACCCAGACCCGGAAATGCAGACAACTAATGTTCTTCACACAAATGCCTGCCCCCGTCGGGAATCGAACCCGAGCCTCGCGGTTGGTCGATGTAGTTAGGCGTATACTCTAGCCACTCGACCAACGAGGCGGTACGAGTAGGCGAGGATGTAGATATGTTAATCAGACTAGCTGTTAACCACGGCTTCAATCGCGTAGCGCTAACAAATATACCAACACGTTTTGCATATGAAATGAAAAATATAAAAGGATTTCGTCCAACAAAACTGTTTGAACCTTCAAAGTAGCGTAGTTATTTTTTATTCGGTTTCACAACTTCTGTTTAATTTTCATTCTCTAACAACTTTACAATTTATTGTTTTTTAAAGAAATAAGTAAATAAAACAGTTTTAGTAAGTTTATGTCAAAATACAACGTGACCAAAGGAAATGGGAAGCCATTTGAAGTATTTGTACATATAAAAAGCCACTTATATTTCATCTGTTTTTTTTGTTTTTATTTTTTTTTTTCAGCCACACACATCAAAAACGAGTATTAAATGTTTTTGACTCAAAAGTAAGTACTTAACACGTAACAGGCTCCTGTCAATTCGTCAATGGGTGAGATCTTTACACATTCAAGTGTTCAAGTGTTAAAACACACTTGTAAACGGCAAACGAGAAACTAAACACAAATTACGCAACTTTCAGATGTTAGACACAAACTGCTCGGATTCGGTAAATCAAAGAGAAACTAAAGTACATTGGCATTTAAACCTATCTTTACATAGTTCTCAAAGAAAACTCGGAGCTTTCTGTACTATCTGTAGTTCTGATCTGACGATACTAACGACTGGCGATTTTATCTCCAGAAAGAAATCGGCTATGACAAATTGAGACACGGTTTTGTTTGAGATGTATGGTTTTATGTTATACAATTCTGGGCGAAAGTGAACGTACGGATTCATTGTCGACATTTGGAGATTATATTCTCATTAATCTGTATTAGTGGGGTTACCATATCGTTTGAAATATTAGGACGATTAGTGTTCTTCCGTACAATTTGATAAATTGAGTTCGAAGACGGTTCACCCAATACACAAATTTAAAAAAAAGTACAATGAATGTCATTGACAAATTTGGTAAGTTTTTTGTTTCAAAAAAATATTTCTTCCAAAAGATTTTTTGTATCACAGATTTTCGTAACATCTTAGAAAATACCTTAATCGCTTGGTAAATATCCATTTTAGATACACATTTTATAAACAACGTTTATTCTTTTTACAACACATTTTACAATTTTTTCAGTTAATCTGTTTCTTGCATTGACGCTTAAATAACAATACAGGTTGGATTAAAAGTAATAAAAATGTGTTGTAAAATATGCAAGTTTTATTTATAAATTGTTTCTTGAATCCACCAAGCGCCGACGATATGAAGTATACAAACGTATACATAGTAAAAATCAATGATTTAAACCATTATTTCGACAAAATATTACTTTAAACAAAAATCATAATAATTGTGGATAGCTTATGCTAGGCTAATATCAGTAAAAAAATCTCTAAATATTAAAATGTGAAATTTTTTTAATTGTTGTTTTTATAGTGCTCTAATAAATATGAAAAAAAAAACTCGATTGAAAGATGTAAGTTAATTCTTAAATTAAATAATCAGTTGATATGATATCTATTGATATGATTTCAATAAAAAAATGAAAGCCAATAGAACACTATATTTTACCTTCACTAAAATACTTTCACTGTCACTAAAAAAAATCTAATTAGTAAGTCTGACATAATTTTGATAGATATATGCGGGCATGTCCGAATAAATCCGGCCTAATGGTGACCCTGTTAGCGTATGAGAATATTTGCAATGATCGTTTTCTTTTGAAGTGATAATTTTGCCATAATCGCTTTCGGTTCTTCACTTTGATTGATTACATTCAAGCGGATGTTTATTATAATTGGTGTCGTGAAACATATGTCCAGTTTGTATTAACATTTGGATTTCCATAATTACCTTCTTTAAAGACGATGTTCATCAATAGATGTACAAACTGCATTGTTAGTTTGACATGTAATTAAGAGGCCATAGTTAGGTTTTTGTTATTACAACTTTGATTATGCAATAGTACCTATATGATTTATGTAATTTTACCATTTACAAACTACTGGCTGAACCGGTGGATATAGTATCGCTTGACATTATCATGTACTAATTATATCGAAAAAATAAAGTAGTTTTTCCCATTTTCCCCGCAGTTTTCTCTGTTTTTCTCCGTATATGAACCTTGTCCTGATAATAACCGATACACCAAAAATTAAAAAAGAATTAGCATCTGTTCAGGTGTGATGGGATGACCACGCAAATTGGGTATTCATTTATAAAATATACATATAGATAAGTTAAAGGTACCTATTTTTTATTGCAACAAAATTCAAACTCAGTAAGACGTCCAAATACATTTTTTAAATTATTTTGGTTTGTTGAAATGTGAAGACCCCGTGTTGGTCCGGGCTTCTTTGCAGAATAGATCATTTGCCTTCCTGACAAGCAGCTCGTAAAAGGCAAGCATAGGCTTTCCGTCACTAACACCGTGACATGACATGACCTACTAGGTGGTAGTTTCGCAGCGACTACTGCCATAACGTCAATGCTAGCCGTTGGCGTGTTCCATTTAGGAGGGTAATGCAGCCGGTAAACTTACTTTTGCTCTAGGCTTAATTAAGACCCCGGCCCCAGGTTGGCATCGCATCACCACCTTTGGTGTCTCAAGGCGGCGTGAAATGGTAAGAACATCAGGAAATCCGTCTGCTTGTTTGCCTTCCATTATCATAAAAAAATTGTATTAAGTTAAAGTTTATATTATAAAAAAAAACCGCACGTTTGACCGCGTTTGTCTATATTTTCAGGTGTGCAAATACTATAAAGAACCAAAAAGTAAATGCCTCGCCTGTGTGGTCTAGCGGTTCAGTTGTTGGACTTGACTGCATGAGATCCCGGGTTCGAATACCGGGTCGTTCAACAAAAAGAAAATTGGGTTTTTCCAATTTTCTAATAAAAATAATGTTGCTCGGGATTGGACACGTGCCCGGTTGGCTATAGGCTTGCCACTTATCATATTGTGGGACTTAGTGTCTTCGGCTAGTCGTGGGTGCCCTGATTGTGCCTCTGCCTAACTCTTCGGGGATATGGGCGTGAAGATGCTTTGCTTTACTTTTTTAATTGATCCAAACAATTAATTACGAAACGAACTGTACAAGAGAAAGGCTTTTTATTTTTTTTCCGTGTGTGTTTTACAAAAGTACTCAAATAAAATCAATGGTCTGTCATGCTATTTGATGTTTTTTTTTTGTTTGGACAACATCGCCGTTGTCATGATTATAAAAGGGTCAGTACACTGGTGTCATTTATTTTTTAGGTAACCGATGGTGGTTAGATTAATCTTAAGAATAATGTCTCTAGACTCTAACTCCGTTATAGGGTTGTCAAATGTAATCAAGATTTTTAAAGTTATTACTACAAATAAACATTCTGGTAATAATATTTTTTACATGTACACATATCTTCACGCCAAATGCCTTACGGGGTAAGCACAGAGTATCGTGTGGCAAATCTTACGATCCTGGTACATCTGGCAGGCTTTTTTTTAGCAATAACAGTGATTTTAAATAGGTATAAAATTATCGATATACTTTTGTAAGTTATTGTAAGCCATTTTTTATCTTTTCGTAATGTAATTGGAAATCCAGAGAATATAATTTTCAGCTTAAACAAAGCTCAATGTTATATTTGACAGAAATAAAGTTAGATTGTTAGAGAAATATAAAAACATTTTTTATGCGTAAAGGCAGCGAAATCATTAAGCACATGCTTACGGGGCTGTCCTAATGGTAAGAGACAGATGTGACTTAAAGGAACCATAGATGTTATATGTCATGTACTGTGGAATGTTAGTCCTATTGTGCTCATTTACCATGAGTTGTCTATACGTCATGTGATAAATAGATGTAAATATATCGTTGAGACTCCTTATTTTTTTTATTTTTGATGTTATACGTATTGCAAAATGTGTCTTTAGTTGTGTGTCGTTAGAGAATAGACAAATAAATATAATTAATTAATGTTACTCGATTTTCTGGTTGGGACAACCCTATTTTTTCTTTAAAAATCTTTTGTTCGTTTTGTACATAATTCCAGAGTGCATTATTCTCTCCTGGGACCGGGATCCATTTAAATTAAGCCTAGTGATTCCTTCGCATTCCGTTACAAAAACCTTTCTTTGGTGCTGTTCACCGATTCGTCTTGCTTCAGGTGTTGTGGTGCGATGTTAATCGTAGATGATTAAACCACAGAATAATAGTTTTGTTTTCTGTTGCAAGATACACGTGTATAGTGCAATTAGCTGTGAATATATTATACTTTTGATGTTTAATTGTAGCTTTGGAAGAAAAAAGAATACTGATTTCCAGAAGAATCTTAAAACTTCGCCAAAGTTTTAAAAACCGCGAGGCTAGCAACACATTAGCCATTCAAAAAATACGACGGGTTGCACTTCGGGAGTGCTGGCAGATGTAAAATCTTGAATATTATCGTTGTGCATTTTTGATATTTTAGAAAGGTTAGGGAATAATTTTGCACGAATTGCTTTATAAGTATGAAAGTACTATGATTTATGTGGTAGAATACGATATTAATTTATTGCACTATCGTACATAAACATGACAACACGAACATTCGCGCAAACGCTCTGCTCCGTCTTACGAATTTTCGATCAGGTCACTTGTCCTGAGGCGAGTTTAGAAGTTTTTACCCATTCCGAAAAAAGTGCGCAACGCTGCGAAAGAAGTTTTAACTTCAAAAAAAACTAGGTGGTAAATCTATAGGCACTAACGATAATAGTGCGTTGCCAACTCAAAATTAGTGTGGCGACACTCATATATATGTGTTCAGGTTTAACGGCTAGAGTCCTCAAAAACAGAATGAGCTGAGCATAGACTTTATAAAATAGGTGAAGCAGCGGTATCAACCACGCGCCTATATATCTACTTGATATTAAAATAATTGGGCTATTGTTAAACCCATAAGCCTAGCATGATGGACCGGTTTGGCTAGTTTGTTCGATATAATGAGTAGTGCCTTGGCGTTATCAGTTGACCAGATAAGTTTTGTTGTTAATTTTTTGATAGTATGACAAGTCCACCAATCACGAAACATAGTATTTAAAATGAACCAATGGTAATGGCTCTTAGGGTTAAGTTTCTAAATGATCAATCGATGATTGGTGAAAACTATGCTTTCTCTTAAATTTTGTGTAGAGAACACAAACCATATTATGTACTAGTGGTTAATTAATCTATATATATAAAAGGAAGTGATGTTAGTTACACTATTTATAACTCAAGAACGGCTCAACCGATAAGGCTGAAAATTGTTGGGGAGGTAGCTTAGAACCATGAGAAGGACATAGGATACATGTTATCCTGTTCGATTATGAGGAAACTGGGAAAAACAACATTTTTAATTTTCCCCATACAATCTGAACGGGCGGAACAAAGTTCGCGGGAATAGCTAGTTAATAATAAAAAGAGGAATCAGTCAATTGGACTGCATTTTCTTTTTATTCTAAGGATTATTCGATTACTCGGCCCTGGGCCAGTAAAGTAACAGATTTTGATGTTTTTTTTTAGAGATAAGTAATGCTTGGTGGTAGTGGTCGCATTTCAATTTGCTCATGATCCGATTCAAGATTTTTGATTTATACATAATAATGCATTAATTTTTATGCTTACGTTTGGAATTATCGGCTACCTATCGAAAAAAAATATCAACTCGCGACGTGGTAATCAAACGAAAGTAGTTTTTTTTTGGAATTTATTGAGCTTAAATTATTTCTATAGCAGTAGGACATAATATTAATAATTATAATTAAAAAAGGACTCATCAGATAAAAAATTGAATGGATAACATGAGAAGTAAGCTTTCCAGCTAAAAAAGAATTATTGAAAATGGATCAACCATTAATAAGTTCGAATTGAAAACCTCTGTATTTGAATGTCGGTTAACAATATTTTCGAACCATACCACGTATCATGTCATTGCCAAGTGCTGGCGTTTCGTCGGCGTCGTTGTGGGTCCACTTTTGCTTTTGTTTTATTTGGAATCTTAATAGCCTACTAGCACTACCAGTTTGACTATTGTTTGTCGAGGTTGGGATCCGTATTTTGTCTTTTTTATTTTACACATGTTAATGATATTTTTTTAAATTTTGTTATGTTTTCCTGTAAATTATAAAAAAAAAATTCTATTCTTTGCCGCTAGATTTATCGCCGCTATATTTTTAGCACTTGTATCTATGAGAATTTTTATGATTTTTTACATTAAAAAAAATTTTTTTCCTTATTTTTTGGGTAAAATTAACTTTTGACAAAATGTTTGTTAACCTTTCGTAACTGTACTGCCTATAGTATATAGAATTATAAGAAGTTTGTGATGTTGTTATTTGTACTAGCTTCAGATGTAAAAAAAGACATAGTTAAAATTAAAATATATTAATATAGTTATTGTATTTGTAATAGCCTGCTGTAATAAGTGAAACCGTCAGCTGAAATTCCATGTGGATGAGTAAAATTGTTTATGAGAATCTACAAATAAGCGGCTTGCAACCTTCAGAATGATGTGACCATTGACTGGTTAGTGAAAGAAGTTGTACCAGTCAATGGTAAACCTATTTTAACCGAGTCCTTACTTAATCCCGGCAGAGTTGCTTTATTACAACTTAAATAATTTGTTAAGTTGCTCAGCCTGGGAATCGAGCCCGAGACCAAGGGCAACACCTGGACCATTAGACCACGTATATTAGGTATATAAGAACATAATAATAAAAACATTATGTCAGGACCGTGACGTTCGGCACTCGATACTCTCTGCGTACCCTTCTACACACCAAGGTAGATAGATAATATGTATGTACATATAATTTTTTTTTACTTTAAACAGTAGCTACAAATGTTTCTTCATATAAATTTACAAATATTCGAAAGTTTTAACAATCGTCGTCGGTGGAAAATATCAGGTACAGGAAACAGTTAAAATTCAACCGTTAGTTTGCCCGCCTCGTTGGTCGAGTGGCTAGCGTGCACGCCTAACCACATCGACCAACCGCGAGGCTCGGGTTCGATCCCGGGGGGGCAGGCATTTGTGTGATGAACATTTAGATTTCTGAATTTCCTGGTATGGGTGTTTATTAATTTTATTCTGGTATCCATTTATGTATTTCTAAGTATTAATATCGTTGACTAACACCCATAACACAAGCACATAATTTGCTTACTTAGGGGTTAAATTCAATTAGTGTAACTTGTCCAAGTATATTTAATATGTATTTATTAGTTAGTGAGCTTACTGTTGCACCAAGCACCGTCAGCTACATGGTGTGTGAGTAACACTAATTTGCAACCTTGTTTTTACACATACCAACCTACGCCCGTGGCTTCGCCCACTATTAGCGCTTTGAAATTATTTAATAATACGAGTATGTCAAATTTAAGTAACACACAAAAAAAAGTTCCCTCACGTCCATATCCCCGAAGAGGTGGGCAGAGGCACAACCAGCGCAAATACGACTAGCCGAAGACACTAAGTCCCACTGTGGGATAGGTGGCAACGAGCACACATCCAATCCCGAAAAGTTTTTTTTTAGTAGAAAATTGAAAAAAAAACATATTTACTTTTTGTTGCCTGTCCCGGGAATCGAACCCGTGAAGTCGAGTCCAACACCTGAACCGCTGGACTATAGGCCATTCTTGTCTCTTAGCATGTTCAGAGCCTTGTACTTTTTCGCTATCTAATCCCATAAAAAGCAATGTTTTTTTGATGTGTTAGAAAAAAAATGTATCCAGAAGAGATAGTAATCTTTCTCACTGAATAATACAGTTTTTTTGTTGTGTAAAACTTCCGAATATTAATATTTTTAAACGAATAAACACTTGTACTGTTTTACGTATCACTTATAATTTATTATTTTGTAAGCCTACCGGTTTCGCTTATAACAGCATGATCGGGGCTAAAACTTAAATTTAAGTTTAAGTAGTTTAAAAAATGGATGTAGAAAACATTGAAAATTTTAACGAAGTTTTATGAACTGTCATCGTGAATAATGTCAATTATTTAGCCTTGCCATCTGCTCTGCCGTCTAGATATAGGAATATGAAGTTGTCGATGGCCTTTTTTATATTGCTATCTATTTATATGCTAAAACTAATAAAATAATAAAAATAGTCGCCTTTGTGATCTAATGGTCCGGCATTGGACTAGGCTTCTTAAGGTCCCGGGTTCGATCCCCGGGTCAGGCAACTAAATTATATTTTCAATATTCTAATAAAGATAACGTTGCCCGGGATTAGATATGTGCTCGGTTTGCTATACGCTTGTCACCTATCACATTGGGGGACTCAGTGTGTCCGGCTAGTCGGGGTGCCTTGGTTGTGCCTCTACCTACGACTTCAGGGATATGGGCGTAAAGATACTTTTTACTTTGAAAATACGTTCAGCAGTTTTTACTTAAAAACGGAATTATGCAATATACACACTTTCCAATTTGTTGGAGATGCGTAGCATACAAATAACATTTGTGATAAAAAAAGCTTCAACAGTGGAACTTGCTATTGTTTTTTTAATAACGATTACGATCTTAAACGTGTGGTACGAATATTCTTGCAACATTGATGCTATTATAATAAAAATCTCAGCTATCACATTTTACTGTAGGTGTCAGTTGGAATGATTGATGCGCTGACTCAGTATCTATTTATAAAAATATAGGCTGTGTCTGTATTTAAAAATTGTACGTCTGTTTGTTACCGTATCTCGAGAACCTTACAAATAGTTTTTGTAAGGTTCTCGAGACACAGTAACATTTTTTCGGGATAGTTAAGGAGTAACAAACAAACAAACATACTTACGCATTTATAATATTAAGAGGATTAAAATCATATAAATGGCGAAATGTTTTAGATAAAGGTAAAAAATAATTCACACTTTTCATCATTAGCGCTTGGTAGAACTTCATTGTCAGTATTTTAATACAGTACATAATATACTGTTCCACATTAATCTAATTGAATATAAACCTTTTAAGGCTTTACCGGTTATACTCATTTCATTTTTCAGCATAAATAAAACACTTTTTAGAATAAAAAATGAGCACTTTTTTTCTAGTTTTTTAAAAACATTTCAAGGGACCGAAAATGATGTTAAAATGTCAAAAACAAAATGATTTTGGTTTAGATCTAATTACTTAAATATTTTTACTACAACGTCAAAGAAAAGTAAAGTATTTTTATGCCCCGATCCCTAAAGAAGTAGGCAGGTATACAACCGCGAAGACACTGAGTTCGACAATGTGATAGGCGACAAATACAGCAAAAGTTTTATTTTTATAGTTTCGTTTTTTTTTTAGCCGAGCCGGGGACTGAACCTGGAACATTATAAAACAAGTCTAACACTGGACCGCTATTCATTTCATATGATGTTAGTTACAATTTAGTCGGCTTTCATTTAAAATTAATAGCTTATTACCAACCTGTCACTGGACGAACGAAGCCTGGACGTAATCTAGTCTCACAAATTATTCGTTTGACTTTCAAATTATCGAATATTTGTTTTATGTTTACGATCGGTTAATTCTTTGTCTAATCTTGATGTACGAATAAATTATCAATTATGTTAGTAGTTTATGGGATAGCGAAAGTTTCGGAGATCACATTAAGATAGATACCTACTCCAATAACCTTACCTATAGGATAGGCTATAGTTATAGGTTTTATTAATAGACCGGAAGGCAAATAAGCAAATGTTTCGTGAAGATGAAAAAAAGTAGGTGTGCGATTTACACACGATAGAAGTGAAACCAGTAAATCGACAAAAGAATGAGATGAATATATATTTGTGTCTTTTACTTGCAAAAGAATGAGATGAATATATATTTGTGTCTCTTACCTGTCGTTTTTTTGTTGCACCCGTTTTGAAATCATAACGATTCTAAAGAAGTTTCACTTCAAAAATACATCGCCTCTAGACATCAATCGTTTTATTGATAAACACGGAGTAAAGTACTCCAAGGTTCAGCCTGGTATTATAGTCTTTATTACAATGTGATACAGACTGAAATATTAACTAAATTTTACTCGTACGTTAGTCCACGTCCACGTTTATTAATAAGTGGCTAAGGTGGAAATGGAGCGTTTTCTATGTTGTGGTTAAGTTATTAGGCCTTGTGCGTAAGGAAATATTCCAAGTATCGTATCAAATCGGAATGCCATGGTAGTAAGCACTGACGTTATGATGGTAGGAATACGTAAGGCGGTGGTGCTATTTCAACCGAATCTTTGCAAAAGTCATAGTTATAGTAGTAATGACAAATAAAAGACAAGTACATGTATAAATGTGCTTGTCTTTTACGAGCTGACTGGCAGAGAGGCAGATAGATGGTCTATTCTACTCGATAGGCCCGGAAACAAATTATTTATAATTAAAAATTAAAGAATAAGATAAATAAAAATGAATTTCATCGCCGCGAGTCAAAAGGCGTTAGAGAGTAATAAAATAAAAAAACGACGGGTTGCACTCCGGGAGTGCCTCTAGAAGTGAAAACTTGAATATTAACGTTGTGCATTTTTGATATTTTGTAACGGTTAGCGAATAATTTTGCACGAATTGCTTTTAATTATCAGTATGAAAGTATTATAATTTATGTGGTAGAATACAATATTCATTTATTGCGCTATCGTACACAAACATGACAACACGAACATTCGCGCAAGCGCTATACGCCGTCTTAGGAATTTTCGATCTGACGCGAGTTCAGAAGTTTTTACCCATTCCAAAGAAAGTGCGCCGCTAAAGAAGTTTTCACTTCAAAATAATAAAAATGAAACTGGCAAAATTGTGTACTAATGTGGTTAGACATAAAATGATTCATTTTATGTTTTGTATTTTCTTAAAGTATCTGCACCAACTTGCGCAATGACCAATAGTCCCTTTAGTTCCCTATTTATTGTCGGTTTCGCCCTTTCAATAACCTTTGAGTTCGTGGCTAAGTTATATAAGACGGAACCTTTACCATAATTTTAATATCATTTGCATTTACAAGTAGCAAATCGTTCTATTAGAGTTCATCTAAATTGTGCACTTAGCTGACCACAGATCTCCATCTACTAGAAAAAGCATTAACATTAATCATGTTAAACGGAGTTAGTTCAATTGTGCCTAAAATTAATGTTTAAAGATTTGTGAGGTTTTTTGACATATAAATTTTATTATGTGGTATATTTTCTCTTTTATTGTAGATAAGCGCCTTTTTTATATTATTGTACTGTAATTTCTTAATTAAATGTTTTGTTATAACGTTGTGTAAAATAAAAGAATTATTATTTTTATCAAAATTATGAAATGTAAATATAATATAATATATATAATATAAAATATAAATTTTCTGTTCTTTTAGTTCTCTTTTATTAGTTGTTTTAGATAGTGTAAGGGCCACTTGCACATTCCCGGGTTACATTTGACATTGAGTTAAACTGTCAAATATAAGGTGATTTAACTCGAGTTAGACGTTAACTCAGTGTTAAATGCTTAAACCAGGAACGTGCAAGTGGCCCTCAGCGTGATAAAGCCACGTTTACATGAATTATAATTTGAATTTATTTAAAACATGTTTTTTATAATTACATTAATTATAAAAAACATGTTTTTTATAGGAAGGCAAACATGCAGACAGATAGATATCCGACGAATTTTGAGGCTTTTACACAAATTTGTCGTTTACAAGCTGGAAAACGACTGTAAAGAGTAATGATATTATAGGCGTTAAAATGTATACCAATATGCACACATGCATTTGCTGTTTCAAAGGTAGTGATTATCTTAATATGTATTATTCTTCTGTGAGTGTGTATGTCACTGAACTCCTTCTAGACGGCTTGACCCATGTCGATGAAACTTTTTGTATGTGTTCTAGGGAGTTCGAGAATGGTTTAGATTCACAATTTGGTCCACTGGAAAATGTTTCTTTTAATTAATTTTTTAATAATAAGAAGTTGTTGATTTTAGAATGTTTCACATCGGATCCGACAGACTGCGCTACTGTCTAAGCATTAATGTCAAGCGATACGAAGTTTGCTGGGTCAGCTAGTCTATATTATATATAAAAATCAATTGCTGTTTGTTAGTCTCGCTCAAACTCGAGAACGGCTGGACCGGTTTGACACCTTTTGGTTTTGAACTATTTGTAGAAGTCCAGGGAAGTTTTAAAAGGTAAGAAATAAGGAAAAACTGCGAGGAAACTTGGAAAACCAACATTTAAAATTTTCCCATACAAACGGAGCGGGAGGAACGAAGTTCGTCGGGACAGCTAGTTATTAGTTAAATATGTCTAAAGACCGACTGTTAGATTACTTGTCCAGTATTACAGAGATTATTGGCTAATATCAGACCTGGGCCCTACACGGTACGTCGGTACGGCGCACGTACCATTATCTAAACCATAAATTTAAGCTGCAAATGCATTTACCGTTACATAGAGAAGACAGATTAAATTGTCGTACAATATCTTGTGGGGGTCAATTCCATCGGTTCTAGCCGTTCTATGGATTATTAGAAAGTAAACGTTTGCTTAGATAGTCTAGTGGGAAGAATTAAGTGTAATAGTTATTTGGGAATAATATATTATCGCTACTGCACTCGATGTTGCTTTTGATGAGAATAATGGCATAATATTATGATTGCATTCAGAGTAACAATATGTAAATGTCTATAAAGTTAAATATCAGTAATATTTTCTATCTATTTTTGCTGGCATTGTCTACTTAATCAAACATTTTGATTTTAAATAATCTTTATAATATACCTACTTCTTATTCACCTATAATCACTCAAAAATATAACCAAACTGTGTTAATAAAGCTTTAAAGTGTGTATGTTTTTTTTGTAAGATTTTCCAATTAGTGAAAGCAAGATATCTATTTGCTGAGCATTGATTATTGATAATGTTTGTAAAAATGGCGACGAGGTTATCAATACATTGAAAATATTTACAATAAAAACTTGTTGCTCAAATTCCGCCATTATGGTTCAGGTTATTAAAAGTAAATTATACAGTTTCACGTATATTGAGCAAATACGTCAGCGTATTACAGATTTTCATACGAACTTTCATATGCTTATGTTGCTTATGTCTTTTACTATTTGCATGTCCAATTTCATCAAAATCGGTTTAGCGATTTAGCTGTGAAAGCGTAACAGACAGACTTTTGCGATATTAGCGACGAATTTCGTCAGCACGAAAAATAGTTAAGTAAAAAAAGTATTTATCTAATAATAACAATTTGTAGTCTAATTGTTTAAATAATTTAGTCACATTCTTTGCTGTGGGTAAACAGTATAATCTTGAAATAATTGAACTAATTTACTTTATGACTAGATCACTTTTTTTCTTTTTTTTGATAAAATTCACACTAAACTAACATCTTAAACGAAGTACATGCTTTCCATACTGATCACATTGTCGTGCTCGGTATAATTGAACTAGAATCTATTATCTGGTAACAATCTAACGCAAACTGGGTCAGCAATGCTAATTTGCTTTAAGATTCCCGTGGAATGTGGAAGGAAACTGATAGTGTTAAAATTGTCTTTTTTTCAATGAATTCGTTAGGCAAAGAAACGTTCGAATTTCTCAATATAGGTATAAACGTAATACTGGAGATAGTCATTTCAAACAATCTTTCTTAAGTCTGTTCAAAAACTTTCAAAGTATGAAATAATTCGCTTCTTTTTTAAAGTAGAGAGAAATATAAAATTTCATCAGAATTTTAATTAAAGTAACTGGCCGACCTGACGAACTTCGTACCGCTGGTCATTGATAGCTACTGACAGTTTGAATGAGAAAAGTAAAATATTTATACTAATTTCCCTGTAATTTTCCCAGTTTTATTTTAATGTGATCCTTCTCCTGACGATATTTAGCACAAAAATAAAATACGCCTACTTGGTCCATTTGTTCATGCGTGACACGATAACCAAGGGAAATGGGGATTTACTTTAGATCTATATATTTATACGTGATGCCAAAACTTTCGATCCATTTTACGAAAATTGCGCGGACGCAGGAGCATAAAATTTGGGACACTTATAGTTCGTGTGTAGGAGAAGTGCAAAACGCTAATATTTTTCAATAATAATGATTATAAAGTACATTAAGTCAATAAATAAAACATTCCCCACACCCATGCATTTGACACACATAAACAAATATATTGATGATAACGATTAAATATCACAGATTGGCGCACTAAAAAGTTTGAAACAAAGTAGTTGGTCTTGATGAAGATGGCGTTCTTAACAACAAGATATTAAAATGTATTATGGTCGAATTTCGACCAATGGCCGACCGCTAGTATAGATAAATGCACATATTATAGTTCTTTCTTTACCAAAAATAATGTTAATGGTTACTGCGAATGTCTTGTCTTATAGTCTGTGAAACTTACGTTATAGTTGAGGTAATAGGTATAAATGAACTTGAACCGAATGTCAAGGTCTTTTCTAAAAATATACGCTTTTTTGTTTGACTATTTTTGTACACATTGTCTTTGTTTACCAGTTTTATTTTAAAGAAGCTTCTTGTGAATAAATAAAAGTATCACTCCGTATCCACCAACAATTAGGCAGAGGTACAACTAGGGCACCTACCTACGATTAGCTGATAACTTTATCAGGATCCAACCAATGGTTATTTTTTATTTTTTTTATGATATTGGAAGGCAAACAAGCAGACGGATTTCCTGATGGTAAAAAAATCACGCCGCCTAGAGACACCAAAGGTGGAAATGTTGCGTTGTTCTTAGGCCGGGATGTTTCGCCTCGAGCAAATGTAAGTTTGCCAGCTACCTTACCCTCCGAACCGAAATACGTCAACGGCAAGCGTTGACATTATGGCGGCAGGAATAGGTAAGGCGTTGGTACCAATCCGGGCGAGTCGCTGCAAGACTCTACCACCTAATTAGATGTCACGGTGTTGGTGACGGTAAGCCTGCGCTCGCCTTTATGAGCTACCTGGTAGGATGGCAGATGGTCTATTCTGCAAAGGAGCCCGGACTAACACGGGGGTTTATTTGAGCTATACTTATTTACTTATATTTCTGCCAAGTCTCTAACAGGCAGGCTGATATTATCAAGTGCCCAATGTCGTCATACTTGCAGATCTACGATCCATTGCTCTTTTCATACTAACACGCTGGTTGCAAAGACTTGACACGACCCTCGGATAAAACACGAGCGATTTGATCGTGAAGTAGCCACCATGGTTTTCTCTTTGTTCCATGAATTTGTTACCAAGCTTTATTTTTTATAATATACAAATAGAAACAAGAAGACTTTATATCTGATATTAAGAAATAATTGTCACCTATCGGCCAATATTAATAATCAATCCTAATCCAAAACTTGATGTTCGAGATTGATATTTTGATGCATTTTGATGTTATCGCTTGTCAATAACATATCTGTGGACAGGATAAATATGGCAATTAGATATAGGATAAGCCTGCGGATACGCAGCTATCCAGATTGCTTGAAATCCATCTTCAGAGATACATTATTAATATAGGCCGTATGTCTGTATGGCATGATAGGTTAACGACGGCAACGTGGCGTTGCCAACTAAAAGTTGTGATGTTAGGGCTTCACAAGCTTCGCAATTGTTTTAAATTACCTGCAAAGTGGTTAAGCGTGTCACTTTACGTAAGTATTTTATAAGTTTCGAAACCTTTAGATAAGTAGAGATAGTTTACAGGCGCCGCACCGGAAGGTGCTTATCTCTTATCACACGTTATCATCCTATCTACATAGCTATTATCTTAATTGAAAGTTTTCTTTATTTAGATTTAAGTAATTATGATAATTATTATAAATTGACTGTCGCTTTCTTTAAATTTGTTATGCTGGTTACAGATCAATCAAACGAAAACGAACGCGGACGTCCTCTTTCGTCTGCTTGGTGATCGAAAGATAATGAATGCCTTAGATTTGCATAATAATGTCTTTTTATTTATAAGCAACATGTTTCTTACAACCTTAATATTTATGCCTGTTTGCTTTCTTGTAACGCTCTCCACTTTCGTGTTTCGGTCTGCAGGGGAGTGTAGCCAGTATACCCCTCAGCTTGACAGCGCACTGTTAACTTTTTTGGTGTCTAGGAGATGTTTTTATTTCTAACTAACCAACTTTCGCCACTGGCCTAGCGGTTCAGTTGTTGGACTTGACTGATTAAAGTCCCGGGTTCGAATCCCGAGTCGGGCAACAAAAAGAAAATTAGGTTTTTCCAATTTTCTAACAAAATAATGTTTCTCGGGATTGGATATTATGTTGGCGGTAGGTTTGCCACCTATCGTGGTGGGACTTAGTGTCTTCGGCTAGTCGTGGGTGCCCTGGTTGTACCTCTGCCTACCTGTTCAGGGATATAGACGTGAAGATACTTGTTTTTATACTTACTTTAAATTTGTGTTATTTTACAACGGATATTTATTTTTTGCATTCCAAAATCCAGCTAATTTTTCAAGTCTAGCTGCTTTAAAATAGAGCTGCAAACTTCCACCAAGCCAAACATTAAATGCAAGATAGTAAAATATTGTAAAAATGTAATATTTTCACCATATACAGTCGGTCTAACTTTCTGAGCCCTGACCTAGAAAGCTAAAACTTACTTGTTGTTCTATACCACATACATTTATGGAAAAGAAATCGGGGCAGCGTTTCTCTGCCGCAAGGGTCGATTTTACCTATTGTAATATTTTATTCCGCTACATCATTCCCGAGTAAATCGTTTCTGGTGTTTGTCTGTCATATTAAATGTCGCTTTTACACCGCCTTGCAAAAAGGAGGACATGTTTTTTGACCATATGTTTTTTTATGTATTGGAAATTTATGACTGCTGTTTCTCGATCGGTCGCATTAAAATTTTATTGAAGACATAAGTAGTGTACCAAGTAATTTGAAATTTTTTAGTCGGTTTTTTTTTGCAAAATTATTAACTTATTAATCCTGTTTATTAAATGCACTTGGTAGAACTCCATTGTTTGCTTGATTTAACACTTGTGCTGTTTCACATTTATTCGGATGACAGACTAGTAAATGGATTAATTGATGTGAGGAAATATCATATTCATGAACACCACAACTGGTTTCAATGGTGCCTAGAACTAGAATATTCATCTCTCTTGTTTAACCAAGTTTACTGCATTATCCTTCCAAATACAAAACATGACGTCGATCAATGAGTTTCTGGTGGCAGGAAGAAGTAACCGCATTAGGTGATACCAATACGGGTTCTGTAAAACTATCTAATCACGGTAACGCTCTTAGTAACAAAATTGACACTCTTCTGTAAAAAACGGTTTGTGTAGGAAATAAGTCGACCAGAATTCAATGGAACATGGAAAAAATATGTACGGAGTAAATGAATAGGATACCTTACGATTTTTCAATAGAATCTCCATGTTTTGTTAAACCTTCATCAGGTATTGCTGTGCTAGACAACGGGGGCGTAAAAAACGTAGAAACAAAATAGTTACGCAGTTAAATTGATAATCGCCTCTGTGGTCTATCAGTTCCGTTGTTGCACTGCATGAGGTCCCGGGTTTTAATCCCGGGTCGGGCAACAAGAAGAAAATTGGATTTTTCCAATTTTCTAATAAAAAAAAGTTGCTCGAGATTGGAAATGTGCCCGGTTGGCGATAGGCTTGCCACCTATCACTTTGTGAGACTTAGCGTCTTCGACTAGTCGTGACTGCCCTGGTTGTGCCTCTGCCTACCCCGTCGGGGATATGGGCGTGAAGATGCTTATCTCCTATTTTTGGAGTCGGTTAAAAATTACGAACAGAA